>JAWPHD010007996.1:0-120863 GCA_037043455.1 Cyrtodaria siliqua | reverse complement strand
TGTTATAGCCCATCATATTGAGAAAATGACGTAAAACACCATTCAATCAACTATCATTATGTTTCGCCCTTTCTTTCCAGTGCTTTAGATAATTATATATTTTGCTCATATGTAGGCGTCATTTACGCGTACATACACGTCTGACCCTACGTTATAACAGAACCTATCATTTCGTATAAAGAGATAAGTGCTGTGATCGACTGTGGGGGAAATTCTCCTCTTGCTCTTGTTAAAAAATACGCCTGCCATCTCGTAATCGAACGCAGCAATTATATACATTTGTTTGGTATAAGCTTTGCAACGAGAATGCATGATTATGAAGTGTAGTTTCAGCCAAATTACGTTGCGTGATTTCAAGTATAAATAATGGCGTGCAATAAAAAATGGGCAATCACGAGAAGGGCAGATCACAAGAATCATTACTCTAGCTTCATTCGAGTTATAGTTATTGCTTTATTTTATACGTATATTTTTTGTCCAGAGCATAACAAAAGCAATTAATGAGACTGAAATAAAACTTAACACACTGATAGATGTCAATAAGAGACAATACAGAGCATAAAAGCCACAACTATATTTTCATTCAAATTAGAGTTATTGCCCTTTGAGTGTTTATTTTTATAATTCTTGTTTGGACCATAACTTGAAAACTACTTATGGAACTAAAATGAAAATGAAAACTTACACACAGATGGGGTGGGGGGGAGTGGTGGGGGGGATGAGAATTGAAACAAAGGCCCAGTATAAAGTGGGGGTGGGGGGATAATTGAAACAAAAGCCCAGTATAAATTATTGAAGATACAAAAATCTGTCATACAGATCATGTCAGCCATATAAGAGTCAGTAGAGCTTTAAATCTTACATTGAATATTAGAAACAGCTAAACAATGTCATATTAAAAGATAAAGGGTTGTTGTAACCATACTAGCTTCAGGCTAGAATTCTAATGATAAATATACTTCCATATAGTACGTGGTGTCATATAATATTTCCAGATTGTACATTTAGAAACAATTAATAATACAAACATATATTCACTAGACGCATGTATAAATGTATAACTCAACAATAACACTGTTAGGAATAGAATAACATAAAAAGTGAAGAAAAAAGAAGTGGAAAAAAAAGAAGAGATATTTTCCTTTGTAGTGTTATACTCATACTTCTTGTATGAAGCCTAACTTGAAAACTACTCATGGGTCTGGAGGATGTGCAGAGCACAATAACTCTAACTTTAGCTTGAGTTAAGACGGCATTATCCCTCTTGGGATTGGGTTAACTCTGTACAATTACAGGGCAGATCAATAAATATTTAAAACATAATCAGATATACTTCTAACACGCCTACATTGAAATATGAGTAAGAAAATCTTCGGTATCTGGAAAATCATAACTCAAGTAACATTTCTTTTTCAGGTCAATGTACTGAACTTTCAAATAAAGCATGTAACTTAACATCAAGTACTGAATTAACTTACTAACCAAATTAACATTCAGCGTGAGCAATAAAGAGTGCTTCAAAGACTATCAATTTTTCTCCTGGATTGGTGTGGATCTTAAAATAGATACCAAGGCTCACTGAATTTTGTGTGGAGTAACTTGGTAACATGGGTAATACGGCGCTTACAAAAAGGAGTACGAAATGAGAAATTTGGAAATCGCCGAACACGATAGCTATACAAAAAATAGTGCAGTCTCCATTTGATTGAGACTGTTCATGAACGGTATTGAAACATGTTTGATACCGTTCATGCCCTTTAGCCCCGGGTTGAACACAACTTAATATTTAAAATGTCAACAGTACAAATAGTTGAGCTATCCCGGAGATGGTATGCATCTGGCGGTGAACATGGAACCTTCGATGAGGTATTTTCATACCATGCCAAGGCCAGCGGCGTATGGTCCCAGTTTCTACCAAAATGCTTTGCCCTTAACGGAAAAAAATGGGCGAAATAAACAAAATGGAATTTAGTTGGGAGCAGAGATTATGAAGCCTGCGTATCACAAGTAACGGTCAAACATATAAATTAAAACGTAGACAACATATCCTAAGGGTGATAAAACAATACTCAGAACCTTTAAAGGCTGGAGTAGTGGAACCACCTATTCGAAATTAAAGAAAGGAAACAAACGTATCTGAGGATTTATCACCGATATATGTGTATACTATCAGGCTCAGCTATCTCCTAAGATAGGCAAGCCATCGGAAAGGCAAGAAACCTAATGTGAAATCTCAACTGACAACAAAGTTAAAAAGGAAACACAGCTTTTGAATTCATTTTGGGATAAGTATGCACCATCAAGCGAGTGCTGAAGAACAACGTGAAGCACCAGAAATGGATGCAAGTAAGCTACATGTAGTTGTGCCTCCACCATGATCTACCCCACCAGCAAAAGAGTCAGAGCCATCAAAGACCACAACTATATCCATTTTGTTTACAAATGATAGTGTTTTCACTGATGAATTGTTATGGGCTATCAAAACTGCAGTTAGTTACTATTCCTGCAGTTCTAGTGCCAAAACTGACAACCTTTTCAGAGATGTTTTCAGCCAGTGCTCTATTTATGTATACAAGATTATTAGACATGTTAGGAACTATGACGAACCGAAACATTTGATGTTTGATAACAGGTGGAACTCAACCCATGTCAACCGCATCTACCGTCTTTCTAATCCTAGGAAAAATCTCGTCGACCTCAATTGAAGTGCATGTTCTGTTTTCCTACACAACCACCCAGTATGCAACAACAAGCCTAACTTTAGTTGTATACAGTGTAGTTTATAGGATATAGACCGGGTACCATTGGGTCAATCTGGTAGTTTACTCGAAAGTAATCCAAGGTAAACTATTGAGTCAGTTACTATGAATAAGTCCAGACTCTATTGTACCCATCTCTTTAAGATACCTTAACGGCTTATCGAGTTTGTTGATAGAGCGACTATAAACCTTAAAATTACACACACACATACTAGTTACTATGAAGTATAGGAGTGGTGAAAGACACAGGGCTTGTATGAATTAAATGTTTTACTTTATTTTTGAAACATTTGACTTGCTTCTGGTGAAAACTGCATCAACATTGAAGGTAAGATGAACATGCTGCACTAATTCTTGTGAAGCACAGTTTGAAGTGTACTTTGGTCGTTTTGACCTCAGCGTTCAAAAAGAATGTGTTTACGTTCAGTTGGAAAATATTTGGGTGGGCGCTGTGGAAAGCAGGTCACTGCATCATCTAAGGCCCATTTGTATGTTGCGGTGTGCATAACTGATACTGCATAGTGTGTGTTATATGGCCAGCACAATTAGGATTGGATATTTTCGTAAACGTTTTCATTAACAGGCCTATGTAAAAATGCCCATATGCATATGTTGGCATTCCGCCAATAAAATGCTCTTCTCAAAGACTGAGATACCATGTTTACGGTAATATTAAAATGAGGTCAGATAACTAGTGTTGGGAATCGGCTGAAAATTTATGATCGATCATCAGAATATTTAACCGACCGATGATCGATCATTAATCGATTAAACATGGTTGCTATAAAAGACAAGTGTAAGCCTTTCTTCAGACTATAATGAAGACAATAATCACATTTTAAGTATGTTCTGGTAATAAAGGAACTGAATGAAACTGACCAACAGATATTTAAAAAAATAAGTTGTGATACCCACTAAAATATGTGATTATTTGTTATAAATTTTAACTCATTTTATTTCTTGAATATTTTAGTACAAGACAATGAAATAAGCCATAATTTTCAAGGACCTAGTAAAGTCGATCATAAAAAATTGTAATCGATTAATCAGATCAAAGACATAACTGATTGGTGATCGATCAAATCGATTAATCGGAACAACACTACAGATAACACTATTGATTTGGAGCTTCTAATTGTTTGATAAAAGTATATGGACTATGCCATACAGTCAGATTGTAAGGTAGATTCTGACTGGATTACATTATCAGAACCATAAAAAATCCCCATAAAACATCAAAACATTATATTTCCGTCATAAAACATGTTCATTTAGGATATTTAGAAAATGTATTTACTGTCATTCTGGGTATCTTCAGTGAACTATAAGAGGTTGAACGTATGACATTAAACTCCATTTGCTGGTCATTCTTTGATGGTATCTGTAGGTATAGGGGTTGCAGGCCAATTGGCTATAATGTAAGTCTATCGGAAATGCAAAAGTAGTATCTGACCATGAAGGAACTGTTTTAAGAGAGACGGATCTAATAAGCGTATTTTTCTACAGTCCGTAAGTCTTTTAAAGACACACTTGGTCATTGAAAAAGCATGGGAAGCTTGAATATTTACAGCCAGCACGCTTCATGGCTGATCAACTCCGGTATATAAATTGAGGCCCGCTCTGGGTTTTTTATTTGTATAGCATAGCTATATTGAGGGTAAAAATAACTTAACAACACTTTGTAATTTACTTTAATGAAGAAATATATGTTCATAATTTAGCTTTTGAATACAAAACTTATCTGGTATTTCTTAATTGTTTTTAGACCAAAAATCAGAGCACAACACAATAAATATACAACATTCTTTAATGTGTTATTATGTGTACTGGTCACAAATGCTTTATTGGGTGGGCCTCATAATCTGAGGAAAAATTGAATATCACACTTTGCACATGAAATTGTATGGCTAACAGTGATATTGTAAGGCGATATCACACTTTGCAGCTTTATTGGGTGGGCCTCATAATCTGAGGAAAAAAATTGAATATCACACATTGTCCATGAAATTGTATGGCTAACAGTGATATTGTATGGCTACACCCCACCCCCCTCCCCCGTATGGCTAACAGTGATATTGTATGGCTATGGCTACCCCCCCCCCCCTTAAGCCACGTTTAAAAAACAAGATCGTGCTCTAAATATGTCTTTAAGCCACGTTTAAAAAAACAAGATCGTGCACCAGATAAATATAACTAAAAATCTGTTTTGACTTGGTTGAATGAATCTATAGATTGCAGGTTCGGGCCTCACGGGCACCACTGGTCGCATTACTTCGTGACACGCCTAGTTTTCCATTCACACGTCCATCGGATTAGTACATTAACCGGGTAGTCTAGTGGATCGGAGTATATCGTTCCAGCACATTAAACTATGTGACAATAAGGGAAGGTCAAGTTCCCGGATTCCTGGCGTGTCATACCCTCTCTATGGGACGGCTCGAAATTTCATAAACAATGTGTTGATGAGTTTTTCTTAAACAACAATTCGGTCATTACATTATGTGAAGCAATACTATGTTACGCAACTTGGATACTCTTGGCGACCAATTACAAACGAACTTGTATTTCATTTCCTTGTTACTTCATAGTGTCAATTTTTGTAACCTAAATTCGAATAAGGCCTAATTTCACAACTGCAAATATTAAACCGTTGGGCATTCCATTTAAAAAAAAAAAGGGAAAAAAGTAAGCTATTTTTGTACTTGCTTTGAAACTTTGTATGAACATTCACTGGGGTAACCCCTTACTCTTTCAGTAAGCCAAAAAACAACAATGACCTTGACCTTGATTTTAAAGACAACATAACTTAATCAATTTTTTCTTGGTTAAACTTTTTTGGAAGGCATATATCTCCAATACCGTAAAAGCTATTGTTTTAAAACTTTGTATGAACATTCACTGGGGTAACCCCTTACCATTCACTAAGCCCCACCCCACCAATGATTTTATGTTTATAGACAAAAGAACTATGAACATTAACATTCACCTTGTATTTAAAATGTACTCAATTCTGTTTTATATACTTTATTTCAAATTGTGTCCTTTATTTTATTATTTTTTCCTTGTTGATTTATTTTTTATTGCACTAATAAAAGAAATATTTAAAGATAGATATAATATACAACCTACGATCCCAACACTTTTTGTGGTGTTTTACGTCATTTTCAACACATGTTAGGTTATATATGACGGTCGATTTTTTGTGGTGGAGGCAAACCACCCACTTTTCCTGGGTAGAACCAGTACTGTACACCTGCCATCCTAAGAATCGACACGATCCCAACAGACCAAACCCTCGTTGTGAATGAACAAAAACCAAGAAGGCGAGACAGCCCGTGGCGGTGGCTTTGTTTTCCTTCTGAGACGTAAAACGTAACTACTAATGACAGTAGTCACCTGAAAAACTGTATAGTTAATTATAATGTTATGACTTTGAACTTTTTAAGTGATAAAACACACAATGTATATACGAGTATTAAATGTAAGTATACACGTAAGCATGCTTTTGCAAACTGTAGCAAATGGGCACACAAGGCTGCAAGATGGCATGTCGGATAGAAAGTTAAAAGTAGTGACCGTGTTTTATAGATGTGAATAATTTTGACAAATCCCTAAAATAATACGTAGAGGGGTATAATTGCCCTGTGTAACTAATAAGTATCAAGTTGTTTTCTTAAATATTAAAATGTCATGGGCAATTCAAACATATATTCATAACTTCTTTGAAGGATTTGTTTTTCTTCACTGAAACTTCAAGAGTTGGGAGTTCTTGTATTTTGCATGCAGCATTAGCTTATACTATTATACTAATACATACTACAAAGGGGATCACATGGAAACAACAAACACAAACAACTCTTATGTCCGCTAGCACCGGCTTCAGCGGTATTATACTTTAAAGCCACAAATATTGGGTTTGATGACCCTAAAAGACCAGTAAGTAATAATAGTACTGATTTGTAGTCGGGCAACATTTTACAACTGCCACACAGCACTAAATAAACTCTAGTGTGAATGTCAATAAATACTGAAAAGAGGATCCCTTGTAGGCAAAAAACACAAACTAGAAACTAGACTCGGAGTTTTATTGAGTCTGTTCGTGAGAGGAACACCTCACCGGCTTAAGCGGTTCTACTTTAAAGCCACACAGATTGGACTTGATGATCCCAAAGGACCAAACGACAACATTTGTTCAAATGATGGCAACGTGTTTTTTATAAACTTCATATAAAGAGAAAATTAAGCATATCATCCTCAACCAAGTGTGTTCAAATGTAAAAAGCCTTATACAAATGATGTGTAACCTGTAGAGCCATCACATGCCTTCTCGGTCCTGTTGTTAACATGTCTACCATTTCTCATAAGAAAATTAAATCATTTTTGTCTATGTATATAAGATATTCTCTAGGAACTTAAAAAAAAGAATGTGTTTACAGTGTGTTTACAGACTATAATAAAACCGTTCATATCAAAATTGTTCCGAAAATTTAATGAATAGTGCATGCATGCTTATGTAAACGGTATATATAGTATAGTGCATGCATGCTTATGTAAATGGCGTACAGAATAGTGCATGCATGCTTATATCAATGGTATATAGTATAGTGCAGGCATGCCTATGTAAATGTCATACAGAATAGTGCATGCATGCTTATGAAAATGGTATTTATAGTATAGTGCATGCATGCTTATGTAAATGGCATACAGAATAGCGCATGCATGCTTATGTAAATGGTATATAGTATAGTGCATGCATGCTTATGTAAATGGCAAACAGAATAGTGCATGCATGCTTATGCAATTTGTATACATAATAGTGCATGCATTCTTATGTAAATGGTATACATAATAGTGCATGCATGCTTATGTAAATGGTATACAGAATAGTGCATGCATGCTTATGTATTTGGCATACAGTACAGAGCATGCACGCATGCATGCTTATGTAAATCTATTAGTATAGTGCATGAATGATTATGTAAATGGTATACAGAATGGTGCATGTATGCTTATGTAATTGACACAGTATAGTGCATGCATGCATGCATGTTTATGTTAATGGCATACAGAATAGTACATGCATGATTATGTAAATGGTATACAGAATAGTGCATGCATGCTTATGTAAATTGTATACAGTATAGTGCTTGCATGCTTATGTAATTGGTATAAAGAATAGTGCATGCATACTTATGCAAATGGCATACATAATAATGCATGCATGCTTATGTAAATTGTATATAGTATAGTGCATGCATGCTTATGTAAATGACATACATAATTTGGCATGCATTCTAATGTAAATGGTACACAGAATAGTCCATGCATGCTTATATAAATGGTACACATAATAGTGCATGCATGCATGCTTATGTAATTGGTATAGAAAATAGTGCATACACGCTTATGCAAATGACATACATAATAGTGCATGCATGCTTATAGAATAGTGCTTATGTAAATGGCATACATAATAGTGCATGCATGCTTATGTAAATGGCAACATAATAGTGCTTGCATGTTATGCAAATTGCATACATAATAGTGCATGCATGTTATGTAAATGGCATACATAATACTGCATGCATGCTTATGTAAATGGTATACGGAATAGTGCGTGCATGCTTATGTAATTGACATACAGTATAGTGCGTGCATGCATGCATGCTTATGTAAATGTAGTGCATGCATGCTTATGTAAATGGCATACAGACTAGTGCAAAATAGTGCATGCATGCTTATGTAAATGGTATACGAAGTAGTGCATGCATGCTTATGTAAATGGTTTACTATTCTGTTGAAAGGAATATTCCTTACCCCGTACGAAAAACGCCAAGTTTTTGTTGCACCTTTGGCGCTCATTTAGTGGCTAGATGTGCAGCATATTTAGTAACACGAATATAAATGCAACTGACAAGCCAACGTAATTATCTCATGGTTATAGTAATTATGTTATAGCCCATCATATTGAGAAAATGACGTAAAACACCATTCAATCAACTATCATTATGTTTCGCCCTTTCTTTCCAGTGCTTTAGATAATTATATATTTTGCTCATATGTAGGCGTCATTTACGCGTACATACACGTCTGACCCTACGTTATAACAGAACCTATCATTTCGTATAAAGAGATAAGTGCTGTGATCGACTGTGGGGGAAATTCTCCTCTTGCTCTTGTTAAAAAATACGCCTGCCATCTCGTAATCGAACGCAGCAATTATATACATTTGTTTGGTATAAGCTTTGCAACGAGAATGCATGATTATGAAGTGTAGTTTCAACCAAATTACGTTGCGTGATTTCAAGTATAAATAATGGCGTGCAATGAAAAATGGGCAATCAGGAGAAGGGCAGATCACAAGAATCATTACTCTAGCTTCATTCGAGTTATAGTTATTGCTTTATTTTATACGTATAATTTTTGTCCAGAGCATAACAAAAGCAATTAATGAGACTGAAATAAAACTTAACACACTGATAGATGTCAATAAGAGACAATACAGAGCATAAAAGCCACAACTATATTTTCATTCAAATTAGAGTTATTGCCCTTTGAGTGTTTATTTTTATAATTCTTGTTTGGACCATAACTTGAAAACTACTAATGGAACTAAAATGAAAATGAAAACTTACACACAGATGGGGTGGGGGGGAGTGGTGGGGGGATGAGAATTGAAACAAAAGCCCAGTATAAAGTGGGGGTGGGGGGATAATTGAAACAAAAGCCCAGTATAAATTATTGAAGATACAAAAATCTGTCATACAGATCATGTCAGCCATATAAGAGTCAGTAGTGCTTTTAAATCTTACATTGAATATTAGAAACAGCTAAACAATATCATATTAAAAGATAAAGGGTTGTTGTAACCATACTAGCTTCAGGCTAGAATTCTAATGATAAATATACTTCCATATAGTACGTGGTGTCATATAATATTTCCAGATTGTACATTTAGAAACAATTAATAATACAAACATATATTCACTAGACGCATGTATAAATGTATAACTCAACAATAACACTGTTAGGAATAGAAAAACATAAAAAGTGAAGAAAGAAAAAGTGGGAAAAAAAAGAAGAGATATTTTCCTTTGTAGTGTTATACTCATACTTCTTGTATGAAGCCTAACTTGAAAACTACTCATGGGTCTGGAGGATGTGCAGAGCACAATAACTCTAACTTTAGCTTGAGTTAAGACGGCATTATCCCTCTTGGGATTGGGTTAACTCTGTACAATTACAGGGCAGATCAATAAATATTTAAAACATAATCAGATATACTTCTAACACGCCTACATTGAAATATGAGTAAGAAAATCTTCGGTATCTGAAAAATCATAACTCAAGTAACATTTCTTTTTCAGGTCAATGTACTGAACTTTCAAATAAAGCATGTAACTTAACATCAAGTACTGAATTAACTTACTAACCAATTAACATTCAGCGTGAGCAATAAAGAGTGCTTCAAAGACTATCAATTTTTCTCCTGGATTGGTGTGGATCTTAAAATAGATACCAAGGCTCACTGAATTTTGTGTGGAGTAACTTGGTAACATGGGTAATACGGCGCTCACAAAAAGGAGTACGAAATGAGAAATTTGGAAATCGCCGAACACGATAGCTATACAAAAAATAGTGCAGTCTCCATTTGATTGAGACTGTTCATGAACGGTATTGAAACATGTTTGATACCGTTCATGCCCTTTAGCCCCGGGTTGAACACAACTTAATATTTAAAATGTCAACAGTACAAATAGTTGAGCTATCCCGGAGATGGTATGCATCTGGCGGTGAACATGGAACCTTCGATGAGGTATTTTCATACCATGCCAAGGCCAGCGGCGTATGGTCCCAGTTTCTACCAAAATGCTTTGCCCTTAACGAAAAAAAACGGGCGAAATAAACAAAATGGAATTTAGTTGGGAGCAGAGATTATGAAGCCTGCGTATCACAAGTAACGGTCAAACATATAAATTAAAACGTAGACAACATATCCTAAGGGTGATAAAACAATACTCAGAACCTTTAAAGGCTGGAGTAGTGGAACCACCTATTCGAAATTAAAGAAAGGAAACAAACGTATCTGAGGATTTATCACCGATATATGTGTATACTATCAGGCTCAGCTATCTCCTAAGATAGGCAAGCCATCGGAAAGGCAAGAAACCTAATGTGAAATCTCAACTGACAACAAAGTTAAAAAGGAAACACAGCTTTTGAATTCATTTTGGGATAAGTATGCACCATCAGCGAGTGCTGAAGAACAACGTGAAGCACCAGAAATGGATGCAAGTAAGCTACATGTAGTTGTGCCGCCACCATGATCTACCCCACCAGCAAAAGAGTCAGAGCCATCAAAGACCACAAATATATCCATTTTGTTTACAAATGATAGTGTTTTCACTGATGAATTGTTATGGGCTATCAAAACTGCAGTTAGTTACTATTCCTGCAGTTCTAGTGCCAAAACTGACAACCTTTTCAGAGATGTTTTCAGCCAGTGCTGTATCAACGAAATTAAGCTGTGGATCAACCAACTGCTCAAATTTGATTCGCTTTGGATTTGCTAGTTTCTTTATGGAGGACTTGATGAATACATTTCTGCAACATGGAACAAGTTTGTTGTTTGCTTTGTTGAATGCCTCAATAAATTATTACAGAAGAACAGATGGATGTGTTGCTTCATTTTAGGACAATAAAGTGAACAAAATTGTGACTAGTTACTTTGACTCAGTTTTCCTTGGGCACACAGGGTCCGAAGACTTGAATAAATGTTTATGACAGGGCTGTCAAAACTTAACATTGGTAATTGATTGCTAGACTGTTTGAAGACGATAATTCAAAGGGGACTTAATGCAGACTATTTTATTTGATGATAGCTTGAGTTGCATGAACAAACATAAGGACATTAGCCTAATTCATTGCAAGTGCCAATGGATGGCCCAAACACCAACTGGAAGATCTTTTGATGCATTAGTGCAGCACCATGAAGAATTCCAATGCTGATCAATGCTGGGACTTGTGGATTGCATGTTGCGCATGGCGATTTCAATTATGGTGCTAGTAAAACGGGTTAGAAATTGGATGGTGTAATGAACCACTGCTTCAATGACTCTCCTGCTCGAAGGGAAGATTATTTAGCTGTCGGTGAGGGGAAGGTAAGGTTTGTATTGCAATTGTGTAGTACTCGTTGGATGGAAGATGTGCCAGTTGCAGAGAGAGCAATTCAAATTTGGCCAAGAAATATAGTCAACGCTCAGAAGCTGAGTAAAGGCAAACGACAAACGTGCAAGTCTTATGTAAACAAGGCGGAGTTTACCCAGTACCCATTAATGCTGGCAAAGTTAAATTGCTTTGTACCCATTTTCAGTGTTGGTTCCTTTTCTAGAGCTGAGAAAAACAAACGATGTCATTCTGCTGAAATTTAGTAGATTTCTGCGATATGTTTGCAGTTCATCAGATATTGATGAACCGCATACAATACTCAAACATTACTTCACAGATTCATTAATAAAACCGTGCTGGACACAGCTAAGAGACATATTTTTATGTTGTTGGATAACCATAACGGTGGGGCGATTAGGTTTTTTGTTAAGCGCGGATACCATAGCTGAGCTTGCCATATCGGTGCTATTACAGTCGAGAATGCTTTTCGTCCCCGGATAACATCGAGAACACGACTATAAGACAAAAGGGCGCGTTTGCATAATTGTTCTCTAAGCCTCAATTGCCCTGTGCAAACGCGTCTACACCCTCTGATAGTGGTTCCCAGTACTGGCTGTTCAAACGAGGTAACTGTGCATTCTGACAGTTTTCAAACCTGTCCACTGTGTGAGTGCCCCAACGTGTGTCTATGTATGCAAACAGTCTGGTGTGTAACCTCCAGTTGTATAATTTGATTCCTGATTGTGAATTCCCGCAATATGCGCGCACTGTATTGTGATTCCATGTTCTACTGCTTCTCCCCATTGTGCAAGTGCTAGCTGGGATAACTTTGGGCTCGGGGCACACCCCCCCCCCCCCCATATGATTTATATAAGCCATAGCTGAAACATTGTTTGTCAGAACCTGCACGTGTATCCTAATTAAAAGGCTGGCAAATGCCTTTATAGCCATTAATATAGCCATCATTTAACGCTCGTTGGATGAAAGTAAGGAGACTCTTGTGTTCCAATCTCCCGACGCAATGCGGTGCTTGTATGTTCCAATCTCCCGACGCAATGCGGTGCTTGTATGTTCCAATCTCCCGACGCAATGCGGTGCTTGTATGTTCCAATCTCCCGACGCAATGCGGTGCTTGTACACTGCGCCCAGCCTAAATGGCTCGCATCTGTTACTATCTGGGCTTGAATGGATTCTGTACACATTTTACGCTCGTTCGAATGATCTACCGATTCCAACCACCACTCAAGTTCCTTGATAACTTCTGGATTTAAATCAACGGATTCAGCCCACTTTGAATTGCACTAGTTCTTAACAGTCTATATGAATGCCTCAGGGCTGACTGCCCATGCATCAGAGTTAACGCCCCTTTTACTGCACGTTTAGCTTAGCAGCGCGCTTTGAGCTTGAAATGGTGGTCCTTGCTAGAAATAGCATATATAATTTATAATCTGAACTGGTTGCAATTTGGATTTCTCTATATTTAAATTAAATCCCAAGTCAGTTAAAGTATGCAATAACTGGTCCGAACAATCTGTGATACTGCTACTATCTGCAGCAAGCAAAAAAATCATCAACGAATACGGTCACTTGAAACCCAACGGATCTTAATTATGTTATTACAGGCCGTAAAACCTTATTGAAGTAATACTGCGAACGGAAACTGCGAAGAGAAAGTCTAAAGGGAAGAACACATCACCGAAAGTATAAAACGTTTAATTTAAACTCCCAAAAGATCTCGTTGAGATTCTGCTACTTTAATATGAACAAAAAACATATTTATTGTCAGTAGTAATAAACCGGTCGTTTAGTTTTAACAGCTTAACAGTATCGTGAATATCCTCATTTCTAAACTTGGGTACCTCACAAAACGCATTCAGTTCTCTCAAGTCTGTTATAAGTCCAAACTTACTATTTTCCTTTGGAATACAATGAAATGGACTGACACACTTCGGTTTGACACTACATTCTTCAAATACCCCAGCAATAATAATCTCTAAAGTTAACTGTTCACAAACACATATTCGGCTTTAAAAACTGTTATTCAGCTCAAAAGAAATGTTATCACAGTCGACTGGCATGAATCCCTTTCGTAATTTAGTATAAAACGTATTCGGGAGCACCGATAGTCTTCCATGCAAATATAGTATGCTCTAGTTTAGAAATACAACACATATTCCTCAAAATTCACACAATGCAAATACATGATTTACCTTGATATAATCACATTCAAAGAATTAAAACAATGAATACATATATACTGTGTGTGTCCAAGCAAATATCCAGTTTATCCATATACATCCATAAAACAGAACTAGAAACACTATTTTAAATTTTCTAAACATTTAAAAAAGAACACGAAAACATTTATTTTTAAATCACTTCCGCATTCCCGACTTAAAGGGAAAGCACTCTAAATCATTTACGATCCACGGGAGGTTAATCTAATTCCGTTCAGTATCAGCACTGGATGAGTATCTTTGCTGTTGTATTTCTGGGGAAACGACCGCTGCGGAAACGATCCAAAAACGTCCTGGCGATATCCCGACCCTCTAGTCGAAGCTGATGGTCTCGCCGCTGCAGCTAATGTCATAGCTGACCTCAAAATCACTAAAGACTAAAATATTTCTCTGTAAATTGCGAAATATGTTCGCTGTTGAGGAGTCAAATTGACTGTTGACCAGCAGCGCCGCTTATTCGTCCTGTAGATACTCAGTCTATGCGTGCTGGATCAGAAATAACTGGTCCAATGTCTCATGCCTAATTATCGACCCTGCCTCGACAGTCGACAAAGGTTTCACACTTGTTTCACTAAATAGCGGCCGTTCTGAAATCCGCTACCTGACCATCCGGCCTCGATGCGGAGGAATGGGTGCCACGTAGTTAGACGATAACGGAAGATTTCCTCGGATACTACGCGATTTATACTTATATTATAATCCGTTATGCACCAAAATCACGTTCCCTGAATTTCCTTTCGAAAATCTCCATTCGATCATTCATATTTTTTATAAACTGGTCGAATTTTCTTTCATAGCAAAATGGGCGTCCTATCTCATGCATAAACAAGAAGAGAACGCTTACACAGCGATACGTCGTCTACTGATGACGTAGTACAGTTGTTCACGAGACTACTATGAACTGCAAACAATTCGCACACATTACTTTGCAGGTTCATGAAGAAACCCGCGCTGGACCAGATAATGGTTTTACAACGGTAGACGTTCAAAAGAAAGAGAACATTGTATCTGCAGAAAAAAAAGTAGAGTTTTCATTTGCAGCAAAGCAAGTTGTTGATCAGGTAAAGAAAGACAAGCAGGCCATTCAGCTTCAAACGCTTGAATTACATATGGAATGCAATACAATGCAAAACATCCGCAGAAAGCTGCTGAAAAGATGTAATCTATTTCGCCGAAACTTATGCACAATAAGTGGTTGTCCCCTGTGGAACGCCAAACACGACTTCGATGGTCATTTTCCATTATGATGTGGTCACTTTCCATTATGATGTGATCGCTTTACATTATGATGTGGTCATTTGTCATTATGATGTGGTCACTTTCCATTATGATGTGGTTGCTTTACATTATGATGTGGTCATTTGTCATTACGATGTGGTCACTTTCCATTATGATGTGGTTACTTTACATTATGATCTTGAAAGTTTCTATTATGATGTGGTCACTTTCATTATGATGTGGTCATTTTTCATTATGATGTTGTCACTTTCCATTATGATGTGGTCGCATTACATTATGATGTGGTCATTTGTCATTATGATGTGGTAATTTTCCATTATGATGTGGTCACTTTTCATTATGATGTGGTCATTTGTCATTATGATGTGGTCACTTTCCATTATGATGTGGTCGCTTTACATTATGATGTGGTCATTTGTCATTATGATGTGGTCATTTTCCATTATGATGTGGTCACTTTTCATTATAATGTGGTAAGTGTCTATTATGATGTAGTAAGTGTCTATTATGATGTGGTCACTTTTCATTATGATGTGGTAAGTGTCTATTATGATGTCGTCACTTTACATTATGATGTGGTTACTTTGTATTATGATGTGCTCACTTTACGTTATGATGTGGTTACTTTACATTATGATGTGGTCTGTTTTCATTATGAAGTGGTAAGTTTCTATTATTATGTGGTATGTGTGGTCACGTGGTTTTTCTTCAAATAGCGCCATCTATTGACACTGCTTGCAGAATTCAATATGTCGTCATCGGTCAAAGGTCATAGGGGAAAAACGTCACGCGTAACCAATGTAAACACTATGGTTGATGAGTGTATTAATCACGATTGCTGGCATTTATAATTGTTTTTGCGAGTTACTATCATTTGTTTGCCTATTACACCATATAAATATAAATTAATCTTGCTAATAGTGTTGTTTTCGTGATAAAAATACGTGTTTATGCCATTAAATGGTAGATGTCCTTACCACTATTTGAAGTTACGCCAATTATCTATTCGTTTTTGAATTTGTATATTACTTTTGGAACCATTTCTGACGTTTCTGACTTTGATATGTTATATAAAAAAAATCGTAATCAACCATATTTAAATGATAGCCGTTGCTAATATTGTAAAAGTACAAAACTGAACATATTTTTAGAGAGAGAGAGAGAGAGAGAGAGAGAGAGAGAGAGAGAGAGATACTCACTCAGATAAAGGCGAATGTCAGTTGATATAAGTGCCATTAATTAATTTCCTATTAAAAGTACAAAATTCAACATACTTTATTGAGAGAGAGAGAGAGAGAGAGAGAGAGAGACTCATTCTGATAAAGGACTGCACAAGAACATTTCTTCTCTATGTATTAATTAATACATGGGCATGTAAATTAATACATGGGCATGTATAAATTTTAATATGAAACCCAGGCACAGCACTTTTCTTTTTTAGAGATTGTAGTGAGAATTCATAAACCCTATCAGTCACAAAAGCATGTTTCAAACATCAGAAACCACAGACCCTGGAGCTCTCAAATCAGCCTATGACACACAACTCTTTTCAGACAGATGTATGTGCTTATGTAGGTCTGAATGGAGGTCTGATTCTGATCTGAGAGTTCCAGGCCGACGGGCCTGGCTTTTGTACATCTGAAGCTCAGCTAGGACAAGAAAAAGAAGACTGGCTTTAAACAATATTCAACTTATTTTGCCAGTGTTAAGTCAATTATGTAATGAAATAAAACAAACCTCAAACGTTCATTTATAATGTAATAATGGGTTAATTAACATGAAAGTTTGACAAAGCATAGTCTCAGTTAAATACATAGCTCGCAAAATAATAGATGATTTTATTCAGCAACTTTTTACATTGAGTACTTGTCATTTGACTGTTTTGCAATAGAGAATGTCTTAACTGATTAAAGCAGAAATAATTAATATGCTGGTCAATTTGCAGTCAATATTTATAAAAATAAAAAAAAGAGAGTAAATACAGCTGACTGACAATTCCAGTTAAATTATTTATTTGGATGTTCTGTGAGTGAATTCTATCAAGTTGTTAAAGAATAAAATATGATAACATGTATCTTATTTTAGTCTTGCCAGACCACAATACCACACATTTTAAAGGAAAGCCATAATCAGCTCATTAAATTAGTTCAATGTAATATTTAGAGCCAGTGTAAAAGTTAATTCAGGCAAAATTAATGTAGCTGGCAATCTGTATTGGGTTAGTTAAATTTTTCATGTAAACATCAGACCAAACGGATGTTAAATCACTCTGGTGCTTCACATTTGATAGTTATGGGGGCTAGATTGAACAGGTAAAATTCAATATCAACATGAAAACCCACTGACACATATATTACTTCATGTTTAATAGACTTAAGAAATGCTTGACTTTTATTCTAAGATTTGAAGTTCCTAATAGACAAATTTAAATAGTATATTTACTTTAACTTGTTATTTATATTGTGTCAGAAAGCTCAAGGAAGCAAGTTTTATAGTGTTTTGTTTTTTTAACCATTCATATTAATTTTGTTATTTCAGTAAGAGTTATGTATGTTTTCTATTTCACAATAGATTATTTAGATGAAAAAGAATGTATTAAAACATTTGTTTTTTCATCTTTTTTTTCAGTTTACAAATAGATCTGCACCCCGGTGATGATATGTAGTCATACCAATTAAATATGTTTAAAACATAATATTATAAATTAAATTGCCATGCTTGAAAAGCATTTATACTAAATACTGATCCTTCTGGTGTTGTTGTACCAAAAACCCCTGGATCTAAAAAATCAGCCAGAGACACATCACTCCCTTTAGACCTGCATGTGCTTATCTGAATGGTGGGCTATAAAGTCAACGGACATTAAATAAGCAAACTAAATGAAGATTGTCTTCTTTCAGTCTGCTGCAACAAAGCATTAATGATACAGTTTAGTACATTGCATCCATATCAACGTGGCTTGAAAAGAAATCAACTTCCTTTAAGGAAGGAATATATATATATTCAACATGTTGGCTGTATGACACTGCTTTATTACCACAATTAATGTATCTAAAAATAATACTTCATTAAAATAATAAGATATTGATATTAAAATAAGACTGAGATAGGTTTTAACATCTGGTTAAAAATTTCTGGCTGAATACAATGTAGATCTACATTATTATTAATTATATTTGCATTTGTGAAAATTAATTGACTTGAATATTGATGACAATATGAATAGTAGCTTATGGATAGGCTACATATAAAATACATATGAATGGTTAAACAGCAATTAAACTATATAAACGTTATCTGTCTACAGTCTTCCTTTTGTCTCTTTACACATGGTCCTATATTTAAAGGTATATATTAAGAATTTCAGATCTAAGAATAAAAGTCAAGCATTAACATGAAGTAATATATGTTTGGGTGTGTTTTCATTTTGGTATTGAATTATATCTCATATTTGACTTTTTACCTGTTTAATGTAGCCCCAAAATATGATTTTACATAAACTTGGTTTGATTCATATTTACATGAACAATTGTACCATCCAAACACAGATACCCTGCATTAATTATTGTATATGCCTGAATAAACTGTTTTCCTGACACTAAATATTACATTGAACAGACTAGTTTTTTCCTTCATGTCATTATGTGTGGTATTTGTGGCATGTGGTATCTGGTAAAAGGTGTTCTGGTAAGACTAATGTGAACTATATTATCCTATTTTATGCTGTTACAAATTGATAGAAACTACACTCATATAATCCATATACACTTATTTCACAGGAATTGTCAATCAGTTGTATTGTTGAATAAATATTGATTAAAAATTAACTAGCATATATTCTTTATTTCTGTGTAATTAATCAGTTAAACATTCTCTGTTGCACAACAGCCAAGTGACAAGTGCTTGGAAGAAGAGCTTACAAATATCACCAAAACAAATCTAAATTCAATTCAGTGCTGCTGTTAACCTATCTAAAGTAGGGGGAATCTCCCTACTTCATTTGTAGATCTTTAATTACCTCCATTATTATTAAACTGTGAGACTATGCTTTTTTAAAATTTCACCCCAGCAGAAGTTATGACATTATAACTTAACCTTTGTTTTTGTTTTATTTCATTACAAACTTTCATTACAAATTTACTCTAGTATTTAGATGGACTTAAAACTGGTAAAATAAGTTGATTATGGTATAAAGCCTTGCCACAGGTTTATATTAAAGGATTTTTTCTCTCATCTTAGCTGAGCTTCATATGTGAAAACCGCAGGTCCCTGTCCAACTTTCTTATCAGTATCTGAAGTATATACAGTTATTTAAACAGAATGAAACAAACTATGTCTCTTAAATGACTATTCTCTGAAAAGCACAGGCCCTTGTTACAATAGAATAGAGAAAGGATAGAGAGAAGAAGAGATAGTGCTATATTATGGGTTATATATTAGATATATATTTAGATGCTTCTATTGTTAACTAACTCCATATCTTCATGTTGAATTATCTTTTACATAAACCTGCACGTGTAAGGTACTTGTTTAGTTCCTGTCACTATCAGATCAGTTATCTTATAGATCTACTTCCTTTTTATCTTCTTCCACACCCTCCCCAACCCGGGCCACCCACCCACCCCATCATCCTGCTCACAAGTACACAAAATAGATATAATTTCTGTAAAAAAACACACACTCTAAGTCGAGACTGTTTATAGCAACAAACTTATGCCATGATCACTCTCCCTCCAGAACCTGCAATTTAATTTATTTCCTCTTCTTTGTTGTTTTCCCCTTCCTTCTATCTTCTTCTATCAGATGTTCCTGTTTGTATTTCGATGTATTTTCCCTATTAAAAATGCTTTGTTCTTTTAGTAAAACTATACCATTTCAATAAAAGTAATTGTTTTGACCAGCAATACTCAATAACTATTTTAAAATCAATTTATTTGAATTTTCGCGGAGCGTGTACTTTCGTTTTCAACGCCGGTAAAACATAAAGTGACTACGGTCGCAATCGTTGTTAAAATATATCACTAATTCATTGACATTTTTCAAAGTGGGACTGCGTGTAGTAAAAACAAACACTGAAGCATGTATCTGGGCGTTTAGTTTGTTAATAATTCACATTTATTTGCCGTTATCGGGTTTATAAAGCCCCGTAGTCATTACGCCGTACTGTATTTACATGTTGAATTTTTCAATGATGTAAGCGGTTTTTTCCCTATAACCTGTCAAAAGATGGCGCTATTTGCAGTAAAACCACTTGACCACACAAACCACATCATAATAGAAACTTACCACATCATAATAAAAACAGACCACATCATAATGTAAAGTGACCACATCATAATGAAAAGCGACCACATCATAATACAAAGTAACCACATCATAATGGAAAGTTACCACATCATAATGTAAAGTGACCACATCATAATATAAACTTACCACATCATAATGCAAATTGACCACATCATAATGCAAAGTGACCACATCATAATGAAAAGTGACCACATCATAATGGAAAGTAACCACATCATAATGAAAAGTTACCACATCATAATTAAAACAGACCACATCATAATGTAAAGTGACCACATCATAATACAAAGTAACCACCTCATAATGGAAAGTAACCACATCATAATGAAAAGTGGCCACATCATAATGTAAAGTGACCACATCATAATGGAAAATGACCAACAAAGTCGTGTTTGGCGTTCCATAGTCCCCAAACAAATGTGATTACGCTCTCCAACAATTGCAAGTAAGGGTTAGAGATATAGAGGTTCGTCATGCAGAAGCATCACAAAGCTTTGACAGTAAGATCAACAGGTTTGATGACGTCTCTTCACAGTCTGAGGGGAAATAATGAATAATTCAGCATATTGTGGAATGTTGTCAAAATGTTAATGATCCTCTCAAATACACAGTCTTCAGTCGAGAGCGGTTTCTCTACTAATAAAGACATCCTAAATGAAAACATGAGCAAAGAAAGTAAATGGCTACTGAAAAAGATCAAGAACATAACTGGATGTAGCTAATAGTTCGGTAAACAAGAACATGTTGGATGCTTGCAGAGGTGCCAGAACCAGGTATAAGAATCATTTGGATAAAGACAAGAAAAGAATGTGAGTGCAGATGAGTTAAGAAACAAGTCTATTCAGGAAGAACTCACAAATTTGAGAGCAGGTAAACAAAGGCTAGAATTGCGTGCCGATATCTTACTTAGAGAGGCAGATGATCTGGCTCTGCAAGCTGGGAAAAGAAAATGAAAATGGATTTGATAATGTCCAGTGCTTTTCGAAGTATTATAAAAGGAAAGAGAAAGACATTTGAAGACAACATTGTAAAAATAGGACAACTTGAGAAAATGCTCAAAGAGATGTAAAAGTGTCCGTTTGGCTTTGTAGTTAATGTCTGTAGTTCTATGTGTGCTTGACGAGTTGTCAGTTTACTTTTCTCATACATTTAAAAGGTTTGAATTGCACATTTTTCATTTAAATGGTGTAAAACGTGAAAACTGTAAGTGATTTAAAATGCGCTTCAAGTTATGTAACAGGTAGCTTAGCTTTTTGCTTTTTAGATTGAATTGTAAATGGTCTTGTTTTGTAGAATGAGTGGTAAAGGACAATCGTGCTTTGTGGAATGAGTGATAAATGGCTGTCATAAATTTGCTTTGTAGAGTGGTAAAAGGCTGTCTTGCTTTGTAGGGTGAGATGTAAAGGGCTGTCTTGTTTTTGTATAATGAGTGGTCAAGGGCGCTCCTGCTTTGTACTGAGAGTGATAAATGACTTGCTTTATAGAGTCAGTGGCAGAAGGCTGTCTTGCTTTGTAGGGTGAGTGGTAAAGGGCTGTTTTGCATTTTAGAGTGAGTGATAAAGGGCTGTCCTGCTTTGTAGAGTGAGTGGTAAAGGGCTGTCTTGCTTTGTAGATTGGTAAAAGGCTGTCTTGCTTTGTAGGGTGAGTGGTAAAAGGCTGCCTTGCTTTGTAGAGTGAGTGGTAAAGGGCTGTCTTGCTTTGTAGGGTGAGTGGTAAAAGGTTGTCTTGCTTTGTAGAGTTGGTGGTAAAGGGCTGTCTTGCTTTGTAGAATGAGTGGTAAAGGGTTGTCTTGCTTTGTAGAGTGAGTGGTAAAGGCTGTCTTGCTGTGTATAGCGAGTGGTAAAGGGTGTTGTCTTGCTTTGTAGGGTGAGTGATAAAGGGTGTCTTGCTTTGTAGAGTGGTGAATGGCTGTCTTGCTTTGTAGGGTGAGTGGTAAAAGGCTGTCTTGCTTTGTATAGTGAATGGTAAAGGGTTGTCTTGCTTTGTAGAGTGAGTGGTAAAGGGCTGTCTTGCAATGTAGAGTGAGATGTAAAGGGATGTCTTGCTTTACAGAGTGAGTGGTAAAGGGTGATCTTGCTTTATAGAGTGAGTGGTAAAGGGCTGTCTTGCTTTGTAGAGTGAGTGGTAAAGGGCTGTCTTGCTGCGTATAGCGAGTGGTAAAGGGTGTTGTCTTGCTTTGTAGAGTGAGTGATAAAGGGTGTCTTGCTTTGTAGAGTGGTAAATGGCTGTCTTGCTTTGTAGGGTGAGTGGTAAAAGGCTGTCTTGCTTTGTATAGTGAGTGGTAAAGGGGTGTCTTGCTTTGTAGAGTGAGTGGTTAAGGGCTGTCTTGCAGTGTAGAGTGAGTTGTAAAGGGATGTCTTGCTTTACAGAGTGAGTGGTAAAGGGTGGTCTTGCTTTGTAAAGTGAGTGGTAAAAGGTTTGTTTTGTTGTTAGGCAGGTTCAGGTTGTTCTTATTTATTGAAAACTCCGAACAACTGACCGTATAACTTTTGCCTCTCAAAATTGAATAGCATGACTAGTTCTGCCTAACCAGTTGTATATGCTATGTATGTCTACTAACTCTTTAAACAGCTTGGTGTGGTGCTTTATGTAAGACTTGCTTATGTCTATATCTATAGAATACTGATATTCATTGATACCTCTCCGCTCTGTGCATATGTAACTCAGCAATCTTTCTAACCTGCATTAAGCTTTATTATACGTTGTGTTCAAATGCAACTATAGCATTAGTCTTAAAACGTTTCATATGTATATTTTCTGTCATTTTTAATTAATGACCACGTTGTGGTTAACAACATCTACAAGGCTTACAACCGTCGTTGTGTGGACTATAATGGCAATACATTTGTCAGATTTCCTGTTAATGCTAATATTTGAACCTTTTAGTAAATCCAGTGGAAATGTTTTGTTGCAACATTTTTTCATTGTTTTAAATGGAAATCAAATGTACTACAATACCTACATAGAACAATGCTTGTTTTACAATTTGGGAAATAATGCACTTATCCCAATCCGTCTAAAGTACTATTTGACTCATTAGACTGTTTGAAATGCTTGCTTTCTTGCTTGCTTAAGACCGGTTAACGGTTTGCTCATAATATGTTATACGTTTGGGTTTATTCTTCTCTATCCAGCTTCTAAATCAATGTTGAAGACAGCAGTCTGTCTTTCTAAACAAGTCAAAACACACCATTAACTGATGGATTCTTCCTATACAGAAGGTGTCCGTTTGTGAAAGCAGTAATGCTCATATGGGTGGCTGATTTATATATATTTAGTGACAGATATATTTATTGGTAGCATGGGTATAAGCAACACAACCAGTGTATTAGCCCAATCAAGCAGAGCTAACTTGATACGTATGAAAGTTGTATCGTAGAAACTATAATAACAAACCACCACATCCAGCAATAACCATTTTTAGTTTAAAAATGCAAACCTGCTAATTTACTCATACATGAATATATATATTCACGGTCAATGAAAACGCACCACAAAATTAAACAAATCCTTTTGAGGCATTTTGGAAAAAATATGATATAATCCATATAACGAGTCGTATTTAAAAATGTTCACCTGCATATCTGGATTTAGTGCATTCCACATTGGTGCTATGAAATGCACGTGCATTTCCGACGCATTTCCGAGTTTCTTCAGCTACATCGCACAAAGAAATCCTTTTTTTCAAAAACAGCCATTCCATAATACTGTCAGAAGTAAAACAATAAAAAAGGCAGTAAAACCAATTGGAATTGATTCCGAGACAGATGAATGCAGCTTGCAATTTAGTGGAACAGATTTATTTTTATGATTACCCATAGTAAACAATGTTAACTGACAAGGTAAATAACGGCGTAACTTCTTGTCATTAAAGTCTAACAATAAATATGTGAGACAAGTTATGTATCAAGATTCAATACTTAAAAAATAGAAAATACTGGTTCAGCAGTTTTATTCCAAATGGTTTGCAAATAATCCATCAGCATAAACATATGAAGTTTTATTGGTGCGTTTGTATTGACTGTCAGTATATATCATTACATAAACTACAATAAGAGTGGTTTGGGTTGGCTGTAGGGGAGGATGGAGGTCAACATTTATAAAAACAAGCTCATAACAGATCTATAGAATCTCCCTTGACCGTAACATTTGGTCATGGAAAAAGTTTTTCGGTCAGGGAAAATTCACTAAATTTACATCTCCTGTGTGGGAACCCTAATGTGTTTTGTCCCTTCATCTAACCCGAATAGGACACATTTATTATATATTAAAGGATATGCAAATTTCTCTTCTCCTTACTCTGGGTCTACTCTAAATAACATATACTCTGTTGATGAGCCGTTAAACAACAATTCAGTTCCCTACGAGACTTGTTGAATTTAAAACTGTACGAACATTTCCCCTCGACTTCAATACATCAAAGGAGTGAACATGTTTGCGAAATGTATAGTGAAAATGATTAATCTACGTTACAGTTCTTTAAATGCTGATCTTTGGACAGTGACATTATCAGTTTACAATAAAATGCTTTGTTATAAACTGATTTCAAAAGCTTGTTTCAGCCTACTAACTAATAGCAACTACTAATTTGCAAACATCATGTTGGTTATTACCGAAATCATATTACTTTTGAAAAAAGACTGATTAATATCAACAAAATCATAACCACCAATTTTGTGTATTTGACTCGAGTTTCTAAAGGACCGATTTTTAGCATCTATAATTACTCTGTGTAACAGTATATTAACAGTTTATGTATACAAGATTATTAGACATGTTAGGAACTATGACGAACCGAAACATTTGATGTTTGATAACAGGTGGAACTCAACCCATGTCAACCGCATCTACCGCCTTTCTAATCCTAGGAAAAATCTCGTCGACCTCAATTGAAGTGCATGTTCTGTTTTTCTACACAACCACCCAGTATGCAACAACAAGCCTAACTTTAGTTGTATACAGTGTAGTTTATAGGATATAGACCGGGTACCATTGGGTCAATCTGGTAGTTTACTCGAAAGTAATCCAAGGTAAACTATTGAGTCAGTTACTATGAATAAGTCCAGACTCTATTGTACCCATCTCTTTAAGATACCTTAACGGCTTATCGAGTTTGTTGATAGAGCGACTATAAACCTTAAAATTACACACACACATACTAGTTACTATGAAGTATAGGAGTGGTGAAAGACACAGGGCTTGTATGAATTGAATGTTTTACTTTATTTTTGAAACATTTGACTTGCTTCTGGTGAAAACTGCATCAACATTGAAGGTAAGATGAACATGCTGCACTAATTCTTGTGAAGCACAGTTTGAAGTGTACTTTGGTCGTTTTGACCTCAGCGTTCAAAAAGAATGTGTTTACGTTCAGTTGGAAAATATTTGGGTGGGCGCTGTGGAAAGCAGGTCACTGCATCATCTAAGGCCCATTTGTATGTTGCGGTGTGCATAACTGATACTGCATAGTGTGTGTTATATGGCCAGCACAATTAGGATTGGATATTTTCGTAATCGTTTTCATTAACAGGCCTATGTAAAAATGCCCATATGCATATGTTGGCATTCCGCCAATAAAATGCTCTTCTCAAAGACTGATATACCATGTTTACGGTAATATTAAAATGAGGTCAGATAACTAGTGTTGGGAATCGGCTGAAAATTCATGATCGATCATCAGAATATTTAACCGACCGATGACCGATCATTAATCGATTAAACATGGTTGCTATAAAAGACAAGTGTAAGCCTTTCTTCAGACTATAATGAAGACAATAATCACATTTTAAGTATGTTCTGGTAATAAAGGAACTGAATGAAACTGACCAACAGATATTTAAAAAAATAAGTTGTGATACCCACTAAAATATGTGATTATTTGTTATAAATTATAACTCATTTTATTTCTTGAATATTTTAGTACAAGACAATGAAATAAGCCATAATTTTCAAGGACCTAGTAAAGTCGATCATAAAAAATTGTAATCGATTAATCAGATCAAAGACATAACTGATTGGTGATCGATCAAATCGATTAATCGGAACAACACTACAGATAACACTATTGATTTGGAGCTTCTAATTGTTTGATAAAAGTATATGGACTATGCCATACAGTCAGATTGTAAGGTAGATTCTGACTGGATTACATTATCAGAACCATAAAAAGTCCCCATAAAACATCAAAACATTATATTTCCGTCATAAAACATGTTCATTTAGGATATTTAGAAAATGTATTTACTGTCATTCTGGGTATCTTCAGTGAACTATAAGAGGTTGAACGTATGACATTAAACTCCATTTGCTGGTCATTCTTTGATGGTATCTGTAGGTATAGGGGTTGCAGGCCAATTGGCTATAATGTAAGTCTATCGGAAATGCAATAGTGGTATCTGACCATGAAGGAACTGTTTTAAGAGAGACGGATCTAATAAGCGTATTTTTCTACAGTCCGTAAATCTTTTAAAGACACACTTGGTCATTGAAAAAGCATGGGAAGCTTGAATATTTACAGCCAGCACGCTTCATGGCTGATCAACTCCGGTATATAAATTGAGGCCCGCTCTGGGTTTTTTATTTGTATAGCATTGCTATATTGAGGGTAAGAATAACTTAACAACACTTTGTAATTTACTTTAATGAAGAAATATATGTTCATAATTTAGCTTTTGAATACAAAACTTATCTGGTTTTCCTTAATTGTTTTTAGACCAAAAATCAGAGCACAACACAATAAATATACAACATTCTTTAATGTGTTATTATGTGTACTGGTCACAAATGCTTTATTGGGTGGGCCTCATAATCTGAGGGAAAATTGAATATCACACTTTGCACATGAAATTGTATGGCTAACAGTGATATTGTAAGGCGATATCACACTTTGCAGCTTTATTGGGTGGGCCTCATAATCTGAGGTAAAATTGAATATCACACTTTGTCCATGAAATTGTATGGCTAACAGTGATATTGTATGGCTACACCCCACCCCCCTCCCCCGTATGGCTAACAGTGATATTGTATGGCTATGGCTACCCCCCCCCCCCCCCCCCCTTAAGCCACGTTTAAAAAACAAGATCGTGCACCAGATAAATATAACTAAAAATCTGTTTTGACTTGGTTGAATGAATCTATAGATTGCAGGTTCGGGCCTCACGGGCACCACTGGTCGCATTACTTCGTGACACGTCTAGTTTTCCATTCACACGTCCATCGGATTAGTACATTAACCGGGTAGTCTAGTGGATCGGAGTATATCGTTCCAGCACATTAAACTATGTGACAATAAGGGAAGGTCAAGTTCCCGGATTCCTGGCGTGTCATACCCTCTCTATGGGACGGCTCGAAATTTCATAAACAATGTGTTGATGAGTTTTTCTTAAACAATTCGGTCATTACATTATGTGAAGCAATACTATGTTACGCAACTTGGATACTCTTGGCGACCAATTACAAACGAACTTGTATTTCATTTCCTTGTTACTTCATAGCGTCAATTTTTGTAACCTAAATTCGAATAAGGCCTAATTTCACAACTGCAAATATTAAACCGTTGGGCATTCCACCTTCCAATTCTCCGTGGTCTAGGGGTTAACGACGTTGCGCTGCAAACCTTCTCACCTTTCACCGCTGCAGGTTTAATCCCACTGGGAGCTCAATTTGTGAGAAAGTGTCGATTTTTACGGATGGTGGAAGTTATACAATACTGGTCTTATCCAATACTGGTTCTACCCAGGAATAACCAGTGGTTTACCGTCAACACTAAAAGAACTCGACCGTCATACATAGCCAAACATGTGCGGAAGAATGACGTTAACACTAAAAAATAAACAAATCAGTCCAACACGTGTTGCTATTTCGAATGCAAATAGTACTGATTCAAGTTTAATTAATATATTATGCAATAAAACATGTCTGAAAACTATATTTGCTTAACGGTCTTTTACCCTGTATTATGTTCAGTGTGCCTCCATTCACCTTTAGTATGATGCACCAAGAAGAGAATTTTACCCGCCCACGCATACATCAAAGTAGTGACAATTATTATGTCTAATGTGTTAACCTTTGGATAAAAGCACTAATGATTACCGTAATTGAATAGCAGTCACGATGCATAGACTAAAAAATGATTTAAACTTTTATTACGAGGGAAGGGTCATAGAAATTGTTAATAAGTTTAAATATCTCGGAGTTGTTTTCACCCAGGGCGGTTCTTTTAATGAAACCACGCATACATCAAAGTAGTGACAATTATTATGTCTAATGTGTTAACCTTTGGATAAAAGCACTAATGATTACCGTAATTGAATAGCAGTCACGATGCATAGACTAAAAAATGATTTAAACTTTTATTACGAGGGAAAGGTCATAGAAATTGTTAATAAGTTTAAATATCTCGGAGTTGTTTTCACCCAGGGCGGTTCTTTTAATGAAACCACGCATACATCAAAGTAGTGACAATTATTATGTCTAATGTGTTAACCTTTGGATAAAAGCACTAATGATTACCGTTATTGAATAGCAGTCACGATGCATAGACTAAAAAATGATTTAAACTTTTATTACGAGGGAAAGGTCATAGAAATTGTTAATAAGTTTAAATATCTCGGAGTTGTTTTCACCCAGGGCGGTTCTTTTAATGAAACCACGCATACATCAAAGTAGTGACAATTATTATGTCTAATGTGTTAACCTTTGGATAAAAGCACTAATGATTACCGTAATTGAATAGCAGTCACGATGCATAGACTAAAAAATGATTTAAACTTTTATTACGAGGGAAAGGTCATAGAAATTGTTAATAAGTTTAAATATCTCGGAGTTGTTTTCACCCAGGGCGGTTCTTTTAATGAAACCACGCATACATCAAAGTAGTGACAATTATTATGTCTAATGTGTTAACCTTTGGATAAAAGCACTAATGATTACCGTAATTGAATAGCAGTCACGATGCATAGACTAAAAAATGATTTAAACTTTTATTACGAGGGAAAGGTCATAGAAATTGTTAATAAGTTTAAATATCTCGGAGTTGTTTTCACCCAGGGCGGTTCTTTTAATGAAACTGACAAAATGTTATCAGGACAAGCGCTTAAAGCGATTTTCAAGCTAAATAAATGTATTAATAAATTTACAGGTTTATCACCAAAGCATATATTAGAACTTTTCGATAAACTTATCACACCTATTTTAAATTACTCTTCTGAAGTTTGGGGCTTTAACAAAGGGTCGAAGACCGAAAGAACGCATTTAAGTTTTTGTAAACGGCTCTTAGGTGTTAAAATTTCCACACAAAATAATTTTATTTATGGAGAAACCGGTCGAATTAGCTACATATACAGAGATACTTTAATATCATAAAATACTGGCTAAAAATCTGCTCTTCGAGCGACACAAAATATATAAAATTAGTATACAATATGATTCAATCTGAAAACGAAATACATGTAAATAGAACAAATTGGGTTTCAGAAGTAAAAACATTACTATCAACATTGGGATTTTATGAAGTATGGTACGCTCAAAGTGTAGGCGACGCTAACGCTTTTCTAAGATCGTTTAAACAACGGTTAAATGACGTATTTATACAAACTTTGAACGCAGAATTAAATAATTCAACAAGAGCATTATTTTATCGGTCGGTAGCTTCATTTGAATTTAAACCGTACCTAGATATAGTAAATATATCAAAATACCGATATGCATTATCGAGATTCCGCGTATCCTCTCATAGGCTTGAAGTAGAGAGTAGTCGATGGAAAAAAACAGCCAGCGTACCTTTTCAAGAAAGACTATGCAGACAGTGCAACTCCTTGGAGGATGAATATCATTTCTTAATCGAATGTAAAAACTATCAAGAATTAAGAAAAATTATATAAAGCAATATTTCTGGAAAAAACCTAGTTATTTTAAATGTATACAATTAATAAATACTGTTAATAAAACTGAAATTAAAAAGTTAAGCGTATACGTAGAGAAAGCCTTTGAATTAAGAGTACAAATTAATAGAGTCTAGTTTAAACCTTTTATCATTAATGTTATGTGTTAAAAAAGCTTTTGCAATCTTGCTGCAGTCTCAATACAGCGAGAAAACAAATGAGATTTAAGGACATTGACATACTATTCTATAGATAACAGTTTAAACTAATCATAATACAAGAATACTATGTGTATGATTTATATATGTTTTCTAGTGTATTTCGTTATATGATTATATATGTAAATATTTGTATTCGTTTGTGTACTCGGAGATAGACGTGTGAATAGGTCGCTTACAAAGAAAGCTCTCTCCCATATGTTTCGGATTGTGTTTCAACGCATGACCCCCAAGACGCTGGGATAATATATTGAATATAATTTATGTTTGCCATCTATCCGTGTCATCATCGAATTGTTAATATTGTAAATATATTGATGGGCCATATGTGGCTTAAATAAATGAATAAAGAACATGATTGGTCAGTCAAATCAGCCAAATTGATGTTAAGTAGTGCTATTACTTACTGGTCCTTTGAGAGCATCAAGCCCAATAGTTGTGGCTTTAAAGTAGAAGGTGCTAGGAGGCGTGAGAGGTGTTGCACGTAACATTACCTCTCATGAAGACACTCAGTAAAACCGAGTCTGCTACTGTTATCTCTTGTTTGTGTTTGTTGCTTTCAAGGGATTCACCTTTCAGTATTTATTAGCGCTACTAGTACTTTACTATAGAATTTTGTTTATTAAAATACCCTCATTGCGTTGATGTTAAATTGTGTTTTACGCCATTTTCAGCACATGTTAGGCTGTATATGACGATTGTTAGTGGTGAAGGCAGACCACCCACTTTTCCTGGGTAGGACCAGTACTGTAACCGCTCGCATCCGTAAGAATCGACACTTCTTGATCAAATACGCAAGCAGTATATCCCACGTTATTTCTATCAGCACACGAATGTCATTAAATAAATGGAGATGTTAACCGTCCGTCAACCAAAGTTGGTCACAATTAAAATACATTGTTCTATAGTACTGTAATAAAATTTATCTATATCTTGTTTTCATGTTATCTCTTTCATTTCACAATATTTATATTTGTAAATGTGTGTTTGTATGATGAACACATAATATGTAATAGTTTTCGCATTCATGAAAATATAAAGTTTTCACACTTCTCGATGAAATAAAATCTGTTATTCACTCCAAAACAATAAATTTTCTTTTTCTTTTATGCTTTATAATCAAAGTTTACTGCAGTATGCAGATTTTTTTTTTAATTTGACGACGTCATTGGCTTAGTATGATACAATTGCTGTTTTTAATTCCCCATAACTTCTAAACTACTTAATCAATTTCAATAGTCTATGACTCATTTTCTTAGTTAAGTTATTTCTAATCCAATGTTATAACTTTTATAGCAACTTTCTGAAAAAAAGTAGTTTTTTGAAAAAAATGACCAACTGACATTTTTCACTGTAAATAATAACAATTCTGAAATACTTGACTAGTTTTAAAAACTATAGCTCATTTACTTAGACCATTTACAGTCGAATGATATATATTAAATAGTTATTTTCTAAACAAATAGAAATATTAATTGTTTTTGATATTGATAAAAAAAAAAGTAGTTCCGGCAGTAAAAAAATAAAACTCTATATTTCACAAGTATGAAATATTATACCACTTTTATTTCATTGCTAAAATCCACTATTTTATCATATACTTCCCTACAAATATGTTGTTTTTGAATATACGATACGACATAGATCTAGCTAGTCATATCAATCAGGATTTCGTTGCCGGGCAATAAAGCTTTATCACACGCGTGAAATATATGGTGAAAAAAAAAAGTCATATCACGGAAATAACCGAATGTTCATCTCGATACTTTACCGGAGTGACACGGAAATAACCGATTAGATACGATTGTATACGATTTGTCACTTCTGCGTTTCATTAGTTACTTCCATAATGTTTTCGCGGCAAATTCATTATCCGTGAATGAAATACCCGGTAACCACTTATGACAATTCACCTTGATTAGAAAATTTCTAATTCTTCAATAAGGTTTCGGACAAAAATAAATGTTGTGTACCACTAACGCGACAGACATGAGCATATCAGAATGGACCGGATCTATTGATAAAAACTTTTCTTTTTTTCCCTGGAAAACAGCGTAGTGAGTGAGTTGAAGTTGACATTTCGACAAAGCTCAAGTATATGATAAATATAATAAAAAATGTGTATTTTCATATCACATCCTATATCAGGCCCTCGACTAAATCTCTCGGGCTGATATGGCGTCTCATGCCTGACATAGGGTGTGATATGAAAATACCCATTTATTATTCTCTATTCATTGCCAAGCATAAAATACTATATTTAACATGAGTTTGAATTTCCTGTTAATTGCGCTTGCTTTATTATAGTGTTATAACAAGTATATGTAAGTGCGTATGTAACAATTGTATGTAAGTGCGTATGTAACAGTTGTATGTATGTGCGTATGTTACAGTTGTATGTATGTGCGTATGTTACAGTTGTATGTATGTGAATACGTAACAGTTGTATGTATGTGCATGTGTAACAATTGTATATTTGTGCGTATGTAAAAGTTGTATGTATGTCATATATAACAGTTGGATGTATGTGCATATATAACAATCGCATGTATGCGTATATGTAACAATTGTATGTATGCGCGTATGTAACAGTTGTATGTAAGTGCGTATGTTACAGTTGTGTGTATGTGCGTATGTTACAGTTGTGTGTATGCGCGTATGTAACAATTGTATGTATGCGCGTATGTAACAGTTGTATGTAAGTGCGTATGTAACAGTTGTGTGTATGTGGGTTGTGTGTATGTGCGTATGTTACAGTTGTATGTTTGTGCGTATGTAACAGTTGTATGTAAGTGCGTATGTAACAGTTGTATGTATGTGCGTATGTAACAGTTGTATGTAAGCTCGTATGTAACAATTGTATGTATGTACATATGTAACAGTTGTATATATGTACATATGTAACAGTGGTATGTATGTGCGTATGTAACAGTTGTATGTATGTGCATAATATTATGTAACAGTTGTATGTATGTATGTACATATGTAACAGTTGTATGTATGTGCGTATGTAACAGTTGTATGTATGTGCGTATGTAACAGTTGTATGTATGTACGTATGTAACAGTTGTATCTATGTGCGTATGTAACAGTTGTATGTATGCGCGTATGTAACAATTGTATGTATGTATGTACATATGTAACAGGTGTATGTATGTGCGTATGTAACAATTGTATGTATTTGCATATGTAACAGTTGTATGTATGTGCGTATGTAACAGTTGTATGTATGTGCGTATGTAATAATTGTATGTATGTGCGTATGTTGTAACCCATGTCACTTGAGATTGCAAACTATGTGTTTTGTTTTGTTGTTTTAATAACGGACAGTTATTTGTTCATGTTTTATATACTTTTGTTTAGTCAACAGTACTCAAATAATTAGCTACTCTTCCATTGTAAATGTGTTAACAGCATTGCTACCAGGATCCACATAAAGAAAGGTCGATGAAGACAATCATTCGAATATTAACCCTTTACCCTCTATTAAAGCACGACTATAATAGCATTTGCGTCCATTGTAAACCCAGATCAGCCTGCGACTCGCCTGATCAGGGTTTACAATGTCCGTCTGCTTATCAGTCATTTTCGCCAAAACACCCCTTTGTCACATAAATGGAATGGTCTTAATTGAAAGAAAGAACAGTGCATTATATATATGTAGCGGGTTAAGTGTTAGGAGAGTTTCTGTACTCAGTCTTGTTTCAGGTTCCAAGTCGGCTATAAGTGAAGTGCTTAACTAAAACAAGAGAAGGAAAGAGAGTTAGCCGTTTCATTGCTTTTATCGACGGTGAGCATTTGTGTGAAGCTGAACCTTCTTTAAGTTAAGCACTCCAATGATTTAAGGACTACTGGTCGGCCATCTTTATAAAGAAGATCCAAAATGGATGAGATATGGTCAAGTGAAATATTCAACCAAATGCATAATTTAGGGATGAGCAATATAAACCATTTATCACATAACTTACGGTGTGGGAGTGGAATAACACCATTCTATATTTTCAATATACAACTAGTTATATAATTATGCAAATAAGCCTAGTATGCGCTGTCAAAACAAATCGATAATGACTATGATCCAAATTCCCATGGTTTATGTCGGATTCGGGTGTTAAAGCGACAGGCAAAATTCAATAAAAGTCGATATGTGAGTTATGTGATAAATATAATCTTGCCTCGCATTATATCATTTTGCCAATTCAATAATGAATGAGTACTCATGTAAGATGCATACAGTGAGTGGGAGGTGTTAACCTCTTTTATGCGAATGAACACCCAATCAAAATGACAGCTGACGCTCTGTCTATTAGCGTAGTGATACATTTCGTCAGTGACGATCTGTTGCGGCTTCTGGCGTGCTCGAATTTTGTCGCCTGCTAAGGACTAGGGCTTGATAAGCCCCTAGTTGAAAAGCCCCTAGTCCAAAAACACTATGATGTAGTTTAGCATGTTATTAAGCAGAGATTAGCCTAAAGCGAGTGATTTTGCATACACAACGGAGTGCTGGATTGATTACTTATTTCAATGATCGATCGATTGATTGATAAAACAATCCCTGAGCCTAAGCAAATACGGAATCTGAAGGTCTCAATAAACAGTTATCTCCCTTGCCAACAACGATAGAACTTTCTTGCACTTAAAAAAGGACTGTGTTATTCGGTATTTGTTTATTTCTTAAAATGTGCAAATATTTTCTCCTTTTTTGTTCCAGGAGACAGTAATGGGACAAGTTCATGACATGTTTTTTGATATGCCTGAATGTGTTTGAGCCCATATCGGAGAATCTAATACTGGGTAGTGATACATTTGAAAATGAAAGTGAAAAGGACCAATTCAGCAGGGTCTCTGCAAACTATGGATATTTAAAAAAAAAAGCAAATTGGTCGACCCCATGTTTTTTGTTGGATATAGCAACAGACATTAAGTTTCACAAAGAAAACATTTTTAACAAAATTCCAGAAGTTGTACTGTGATCCAGAGAAGCCCTGCTACATATACAGAGCAATGTAAAAACAACTGTGTTGTGAGACATGGTTGTACAGTGATCCACAGAAGCCCTGCTACATATACAGAGCAATGTAAAAACAACTGTGTTGTGAGATATGGTTGTACAGTGATCCAGAGAATCCCTGCTACATATACAGAGCAATGTAAAAACAACTGTGTTGTGAGACATGGTTGTACAGTGATCCACAGAAGCCCTGCTACATATACAGAGCAATGTAAAAACAACAGTGTTGTGAGACATGGTTGTACAGTGATCCACAGAAGCCCTGCTACATATACAGAACAATGTAAAAAGAACTGTGTTGTGAGACATGGTGGTACAGTGATTCAGAAAATCCCTGCTACATATACAGAGCAATGTAAAAACAACTGTGTTGTGAGACTGGTTGTACAGTGATCCACAGAATCCCTGCTACATATACAGAACAATGTAAAAACAACAGTGTTGTGAGACATGGTGGTACAGTGATCCAGAGAAGCCCTGCTACATATACAGACTGAGAGCAATGTAAAAACAACAGTGTTGTGAGACATGGGGGTACAGTGATCCACAGAACCCTGCTACATATACAAAACAATGTAAAAACAACTGTGTTGTGAGACATGGTTGTACAGTGATCCAGAGAATCCCTGCTACATATACAGAGCAATGTAAAAACAACTGTGTTGTGAGACATGGTTGTACAGTGATCCAGAGAATCCCTGCTACATATATAGAGCAATGTAAAAACAACTGTGTTGTGAGACATGGTTGTACAGTGATCCAGAGAAGCCCTGCTACATATACAGAGCAATGTAAAAACAACTGTGTTGTGAGACATGGTTGTACAGTGATCCACAGAAACCCTGCTACATATACAGAGCAATGTTAAAACAACTGTGTTGTAAGACATGGTTGTACAGTGATCCAGAGAATCCCTGCTACATATACAGAGCAATGTAAAAACAACTGTGTTGTGAGACATGATTGTACAGTGATCCAGAGAAGCCCTGCTACATATACAGACTGAGAGCAATGTAAAAACAACAGTGTTGTGAGACATGAAGGTCTCTTAAAATAGGTAAAGACATTGATATTTAAAAGAATCTTAATACTCTTGATGTATCAAATGCCACGGGGACAGATACTATTGAATCTCGATTACTTAAAATATCTACTCCATATATTTCTGATATCGTTGTAAACATTTGTAATAATAGTACCACTCAAACAAATGGAACGAAGGGAAGATGACATCCTTTCATAAAAACGGATCAAAGGGTAGTGTAAAAAAAACATGTTCATTATTCACTTATGGCCTATCCTGTCTATCCCACGTTTCTACACAAAACGCAGTCTGGCTTCAGGCCAAAACACTAAAGTACAATCCTTTCATATATAAACATATATGTTTTTTTAAGGTTTGGTACATATTTGTCTGTCAAGAACACGTTATTGACGGAAAACCGTCGCATCATATGTTTCGTTCTGCACGAAATTACATTGCACATTGTCTCTATGTTATTTTCCCTATGGCCATATACCACTATTGCATTTCCCATAGGCCTGCATTATAGCCTTTTGGCCTACAACCCCTATTTCTATATCAGAACGGGTGATAAAACCTAACTTTTTTTAAAGAACTATCTTAGAGTCACTCAAAAATGACCAGCAAAGTATTGTAATGCGTTCAGCCTGTAATATTGCACTGAAGGTGGGCACCCCAAGAATGGCAGTAAAGAAATTTTACTTTTTTGCAAATATACTCTCAGTACAATTGTACCCATAAAAATGCAAATTTCAGGCAAAATATCCTAAATGAACATGTTTGATGTTGGAAATATAGGTTTTGGATGTTTTATGGGGATTTGTTATGATTTGGATAAGTTAATCCAATCAGAATCTGCATTACAATCTGACTATATGCCCTAATAGACTCTATACTTTTTCAACCAATCAGAAGCCCCGAATCAATAGTGGTATGTGACCATATATACACGCCATGGACTGATAACTACTGCGTGAACTCTACTCACATACACTGGGAGGAAATGGTTCTGAAAAACTACCATAAGAAATTTCATTCTTCACAACCAGTGGCTTTAAACTTTATGTAACGGTGGATAAACGCACACTTATAGCCATCGACATGTAAGAAAACTTCATTCAAACTGGAAATATGCAAAATTTATAGGAACTATTTAAGACTCCTACGACCCGGATATGCATCATTCGACCCGAATATGAATCCTACGACCCGGATATAATTCCATACAGAGCTTACTCCTTAAAGCTACACAGTCCCTATTTTAACTGGTAATTACTCATCACTATGAATGAGTCACGTGTGAAGTGGTTCCTCCGTAAAGGTAACATCGATAAATATACGGCCCCAGAATATATGTGATAAAAAATAGTTGTACGGAATGGGATTTGAACCACAGCCTTGCATTTTTAAGTTTTGAAGGATGTACGCTGAACCACTAGACCACGGCTATTTATTGGTATGTTGTAGCATTTTTAACACTAAATACGCATTACTTAATAACTAGCGCGCACACCTAATCTCATCAAGCGCTAAATAAAAAGTCGAGATATGGTTGTTTTCAGGCAAAGTATCAGTTTCATATTGATAGCATACATAATTACACCAGGCAATGTTAATTTACACGTACGACAAGATGGACTACATAGTTATTGATCCATCTTGAGTTGCGTTCAAATATGCTGTTATTTTGACTCGTAATAAATTGTAGTTAGAATACTATTTTCTCAAGTAGCGTTATAATTCAATGGATAGAGCACCTGACTTGAAGTCAGAAGGTCGTGTGTTCGAGTCCCGAAAGAGGCTAACCTTTTCCTGCGCTATATTTGCTCGCTTAAATACGCGATTTCAACATGAGCTGGTGAACATGAAATTACAAATAAGAACATGCCTACAAAGAACAAACTGATCGATATAGAGACTGTGTAGCTTTAAATAGGAATGATTGATCGGTGGCTTGAGGCTATAAATAAACGGTCATTGATTGCCGTGGGTATAGTAGATTTAATTTATCTAGCTGACCAATCAACCTCAATTTTACAAAATCTCAAGTAATACTAATATCATAGTTTACATTTTACATATTATACCGGAAGCAATTAAAGATGCGCTTGAAACTAAATCTGTAAGTAACAGGGTCAAGGATCAATTTGGGACCTCTGTTATTCTTTGTGGTTGTAAATGGTCTACCCTTTTAGGCAAATGAAGTAAATACCGATAGAATTTTACCCGATATTTGTGATGATATAATTCTGATTGAACAAAAGTTGCAGAACCCTTTTCAGTTTGCCATTAAGAGGGCTATAAAAGGCTTAGCTCCATTCCGGGAGGCTTATGATGTAATGATACATATTTGTAGACGTCGGTCCATTAACACAACAATCTTATACAATCATCGTTACACAAACAAATCATTATCTAGTAAATATATGTGAGCCCTCTAATTATAACGGGTAGCAATGTATACGTACGAGTTCTACAACGCCATTTATACGCATCGACATATATACAGGTATATCATCTGAACGTTAACCAATGCACCTAATATACAACGTGATCAATTTAATCTTGTAGTATAATTAATGATCAACTACTATAATTATATCCAATAACTTAACTTCATGTGCTAGTTGTATCAAGTTAATGCTTGAGAAACATATAAAAGTTGACCGGATGTAACAATATCACGAACCAAAATGGCGACGCCCATTGAATACAAATGTACAATAAAAGTTCATAAAATAGATATACTGACCATATATTGCATTTGAATATCACCTTTTCCAAGCAAATCAACTTTCAATTTCCCCGCCACGACTGGAAAACAATGCACTTTATAACCCAAATTTCCGCCCAAACAATCATTTCCCACGTTCATTCCGTAACACACGTGGCAACAGACGCACTTTTCATATCTACACGAAAGGACCCTTAAACAATGTTGCCCTTTAGAGAGATAAATTGTAAAATATCTATAATTGTACATGCATTAACGCACATATAAGCCAGTTTAATTTTGTTAATAAGCTCGTGGATTCCGAGTTTAATAGTATCTGTTTATCAAGAATTATGTTGGCAATTCGTTTTTGTATTTTTAATAGATTATTAATATGGCCTTTACACCTATTTCCCCAAATGGGAAATATTTATTTAATAATTCTTAAATGCTCATGACGGCGTTGTACGAGAGCTGTTCAATTTATAATTGAACACTTTTGTTTAAGATGTTATTTTTCAGCGGAAGTGATTATCATAAAAAATGCGTGATTTAATGATGTGAAACTGTCATTTAGAACGTATGCATTTAAAAATAATCTCCAATTTCACGCGGTTCGTTTTAAATTACATTTTGAATTAGGTGTACCCTATTTTCCAATTTTAAACATATATGTTTCTGTTGCCGTGGAGTTTTATCTTAAACCAAATAATTCCACTAAATGCATATCTTGCATAGTTGTTTAAAACTGTGTTTATGATTTAAATATGATCGTATGTTTTATTTTAAGACAAAAATATAGATGTTGAATTAAAAGCTACACTTTTTACCGCAATATTAAGAAACTGACAGTTTGCTCGTATGTTACTGATAATTTTATAAATTAACCAAAATAACAATTTTTATCATATTATGTGATTTAAAAAAATGAACAGTTATTGTTGATGTATATCATATACTTTATAAAGATAACTTTGGTAAAAAATTATATTATTTTTATCATTATTTGCAGATGTGTGTGTTTTGCTTCTAAATTTTAAGTTATATATACTTACCAATACAATTTACACATAATTATTCTCTGTACACATTTAAATTATTGTTTTCAAATGAAAATCCATTAATTATAAAACATTTAGCCATGTTTATATTTCATGCTTTTCACAAAAGAACATGTTTTTTAGAGACTTTGTGAATATATAGTTTTTTCGCGTTGATTGCCTAAAATATTGGTGGTTTTGTATATTAAATCTATGTATATATGTTGGGTGCACCAGTTACATATGTGTTTGTTTGTATATAAAATGCATTTTGTTATGGGCCGGAGGCCAAAATCGCAATAGAAATTGAAACTGTATATATATTTTATTTATTAAAGTGCAACCTGTTTACAACAATTTACATGTAATACAACATTTAAGCAATATAAATTAAACAGCCAGCCTGCAGAGGCTTACGAAGCACTTTTATCATTTTAACAAATTATGTTCAGTTATAGTTATATATTTTTCTATCTTTTCTTTTAAGAAACTTATAAAACTTGTTTTTTATAGCGGAGGAAATCACAAAAATGCCTGCAGTTGATGTTTCCAACTAGAAGCTTGCGTAAATTTAATCATTTTCATAGTTGAATTTCATGTTAATTTTCGCTGAAATTTTAAAAATCGGCAAATTTCTAAAAACAAATGCATATTACGCTTTTTTAGGTTCAGACATGGACATATCAGAATGCTATAACCTTAAACAACATTTTAAAAGCATTTGTCTTACAATTTGTATTGCATTTATTTTTATAATTAAAGATTTTTGCTTCAAAATGTCATTCTCTACCCTTTTTCAAATATACGGATGCAGCAACATTAGGAAGCACTTAATAGTGCATGTCATAATGTTTCATATCGAAGGAATCATTAGACTTGACATTAAAATCAACGTATTCGGCGAGAATTTCAAGATAGTAGATTCAGTTACACAATGAAAGTGTTCAATTATAAGTTGAACACCTCTCGTATAATTATAATAAGTAATTTGTGATTTGCGTTCATTTGAGAAATTCTTATGAAATGATATATGTTTACAATAAGCATGATTGGCTATGAAAGAATCTTGACATTATCACTGCAGGGAATCGACTGAAGTCACGTGGTTTTTTATGATAGGTACCACGTTTTTTACGGTGTTTTGGCCTCGCTTCAGGTAAGAAAAATCTTACTTACTCATTCCATAGTGCGTCAATTTGGATTTGGAAAACGGAACGGAACCCAGAAAAATATGCTGAATCCACGACTATAAAGTTCATAAACGAGACTGATGCCGTTTTGAAGATTACTTCAGAAACATTTTCAAAACAACACAATAATTCAGTGACAACAACCGCGCTCTACTGCCAAAGTATCTGTCTAGAATATATATAATTGATTTGTCTTAATATTTTAAAAATCTTCTATTATATTGAAAAACGTTTTGCTTTTACTGTTATATTGTTTAAACAAGTTTAATATCCGCAGGCCGCAAGGTTTTTCAAAACTTTAAGCATTGTATTCGTATATTTGCATTTCTTTTGTGTTATCCTTCCCTAAATAAAGGTGTTATTATTATTATTATTATTATTATTATTATTATTATACTTGCAATGTTTGTATGGCTGGGGTGGTGTGTATTGTAAACGTTTTAAATGATCCGTTTATTTTGCTCATTCAACGTATGTAAATGGGTTATAGCCGAACATCTTTATTCCTTCAGACATTTCATGATTATCTAGTGATATCGTTTAAGTTTTAACCTGAACTTACCCTAAATGCGGTATAAAGTACGAAGGCCAAACTGGTCGCTCCACGAAAGAGCGTTTTCGGGAACATTTCTATATTTAAAATGCGTCAATCTAAACGATTTAAAAACTTTCTTTATACACACTTAAGGTTTCGGGGCATTCTATAAAATATTTTAGCATTCGTTCTGTGGAATTTATTGAATTTGATAAAGCTGCTAACCTACCAATGGATACACTATCCAAATTGATAAACTATTACAAACTGCTTATCCATTAGGTCAAAATGATAGTGTAATTTTGCCGTTATATAGTATAAAATCGAAAAGGAAAAGCAGCATTCAAGGACGACAGTCAACCACAAAAACACACAGAAACAAAGAACACATTTAAAGATGAATAAAAGGCCAAATAAGACATCACAAACACAAAAGGGTTGACAATAGGGCTACCGCATTGGAACGGTCAGTGGCAAAAAAGGCCGCTGGGGGTTTAAACCAGGTTCCAGGGTGCAAGTCATGAGACAACAAACACAAACGGGTTGAATAAGGCTGCCATCTTGGAACGGTCAGCTGGCGTATAATCAGTTTGTCAAAGGTTCAGCAATGACTGAAAATATGACAACATTTTCTGTAATAACCTTTTACAAGTCGGTACAGGAAATTCAGAAATAGCTTTTACTTTAGCTTCAATAGGTTTAACCTGATCCTGTGCCATTTCGTGTCCTAAAATGTGACAATAGCACGACAACATTCACCTTTGTTGAGGTTGACTTTTAAGTTCATCTGTAAGATGGTCAAAGAAACTTCGTATGGTCTGCAAAGGAGCATCCCATGTATTGTTGTCAATGACAGCATCTTCAGTGTGCGCGTCTCATCCATCTAAATCAGAGAATTAGCATATTGACGAGACGTTGAAACGTTGTTGGTATTTATTTATTTGTTTGCATTCTGAATGGCATAACTTTAAAATTAATGGTAAAGTCCATCGGGGGTTTCAAATTATTTTGCTCCTTCTGTGAGAGGTACTTGCCAAAATCTGTTTAGGAGATCAAATGTTGTAACGTTTTTTGCATTTCCAATTTATCAATGCTGTCATCAATTCGTGGAATTCGAAATGAATCAGTCTTTGTGACACTGTTGACTTTTATGTAGTCGTTACACATTCGGTATGTAAATTTTCTAGTTTTGGTACAAGAATACACGGTGAACTCCAATCACATTTACTTGGTTCAATGAAATCATTGTCCAATAAGTTTTGATTTTTTTCTTTGAGGTACTGTTGTTTAAAATGATTCATTTTATATGGATGCTATTTTATTGGAGAACATTTTCCAACATCGACATTATGATAAATGTGTCAGATCGTGTTGGTACATCAGAAAATAAGAGCTCATATTCATGTATTAGCAGAGTTACGGGACTTTGAATTTGTTTAATCTAAAGCTTTCCGCTCAACTCCTCCAACGTTTTTCATCCGATTTCCATGAAACTTCATAGGAAGTATCAGTATGATGTATAGTCGCACATCTGTCAGTATGATCCGTCCGGTTGAATGATTGCTGGCAGAGTTATGGGACTTTGAAGTTTTTCAAGTAAAGTATTTCCGCTCCACTTCTACATTTTTCGTCTGAGTTTCATGAAACTTGGTAGGAAGTGTCAGTATGGTGTCTAGTAGCTCATATTGTCTGTGCGTTCCGGTTGATATATGTTCTTTTACGTTTTGTTTTTTAGTAGTGTTACAGAACTTTGAAGTTGTTCAAATATAACTCTTATATGTTTCATCCGATTGTATGTCACATGCCATGTGTACCGTTATTCGGTGAGCATCCATCGGTTCTACCGATTTCTTGTTAGAGAAGTAACAAACCGGATGATCAACACCAACGTTGTCTTCTTGCGAAAATACTAAATTGATCATTTAGTACAATTTTCGCTAATTCCCCTGCTGTATTCATAAACCGCAGATAACTGCGCCCTTCTCTCATTAATGATACATCATAGAATATTCCATACGAGTTTGCAAGTTGATTGTCAAGCCATCCGTTGCATGTTATGAATGATGAGCTCTGCGTATAGCAGAGTTCACAGGTTGTTGTATCGGTGTTGGGAACTAAAACAAAATTTAAAAAATAATAAAAATAAAGCAACGTATTATTTGTTGAAAACAAACATATTTTAAGTTTTCCTGAACCCAGAGACTTAATGTCCCAGAGTACTCTTACTGTATTCTATACCTGTTGTAAGCGACTCGCTTCTAGGGTACTTTGATTGTCTACCTGGGTAGAACCAGTACTAAGCAATTTAGATAAAGTGTCTTTCTCAGGGACACCACATATATGGTTATGGCGGGGATCGAACCCACGACTTTTGGATAATGGGTCCACTAGACCACAGTGCTCTACAGCTGCTCTGTAGATGTACTGTACACTTTGAACGATTGCCCATAACTAATGTTATTACAGTATCGTTTTACTAGTATGTTTCCAATGTTGTTATAGTGGTCAGTCGTTAGCAGTCCGGCCGTTTGTGAGATCAGCAGATAGCATGGTTATCTTTAATCCATAGATCACACGTTAAGGCTTGACTCGCACCACGGATGTGTCAATGAGATCAAGGGCAAGACATGTTATTGCTAAGCTTCTTTCGTATCATGTGGACATAAACTGGGCAGTCCCGTGTATTGGTTTAACAATTCTTATATATCATCTCTCTCTCTCTCTCTCGCTCTCTCTCTCTCTCTCTCTCTCTCTCTCTCTCTGAAGGGCGGCTCCAAATACCTTGAGATAATGTGTTGATAAGTCATTACAAATCCATTTAAGAGGCCACTGTTTAACATTGCAAAATTAAAGTAGGTGACTAAATACATTTCCTGGCAAGGCTATGTTAAAGGGAATGTAGCGACACCGCCGAACCAGCTCTGTTATCGAGAATTCTGAAAAACTTGGGGAAAAGTGATAGAATGATCAAAATCGGATGATAAACAAAACAGATATGACCATTTGAAGGATGTTCTAAAACGTATATGGGAGCCGCCATTTTTTAGAACTATGACGTCATCGTTCCAAATTACCATAATATGGAATATTGATATAATTATCATTTAAAGCAAATACAATCTCTGCAAATGAATGCAAAATCCTGTACTGGCCATATAAAGTATTGTTGCCATCAAGTACACGTATTTTTCAAACAGTTGCTGTCATTTTCCCCACTATAAATCAATAAATATTCATATTTATAAATATTCCATATATGGTCATTTAGAACTGTGATGTCATAGCTCTAAAAATGGCGGCTTCCCTATCCGTTTCAACAGAACTTTAAATGATCATATCTTCTTTGTTTATCATCCGATTTTGATAATTATTTCACCCTTTTCCAAGTTTTTCAGAACTCTTAATAATAACGAGTGTTTGGCTACATTCCCTTTAACAAGGCTGACCCATATAATTATGGCATGCATATTAAAGTTATCCGGCACGTTTTGTTTTATGAACATGTTTATGTTTATTTAAATCGAAATCAATACACAACACTAAATATTTACAATTCACACATTGCAATATATGTGAAAAGCAATAAGATTTTATTTGATGACGTAGAAAACTTTGAACAGGTAAATTAATCCACAGGTAAATTTATTTATCAATTATCTGGCAATAGTTGTGCAGCTATACAATCCAGATTTACCACATTTCCCCGTGCAGTCACGCAGTGGTAAAAGTAGTATCTACGTCATGCAAATAATACTTATTTTTACATACAAATTAGTAGCGGTTTTAAATATGTTTCTCTCCGGGACTATCAAGAAATGTTCATATGATGTTTAAGAGTTAAATTTGTTAATGGATAATACTTCAAAAAGGGTGGCCATTCATCTTTAAAGGCTAGATGAAACTATTTGATTGCACAAGTTGTATAATAATGTGCTAATAAGCCGTACACAATTATTAGTAGGTGGATAATGTGCTAATTAGCTGTACAAATTTATTAGTAGGTGGATAATGTGCTAATAAACCGTAAACAATTGTTACCTGAGTTTGAACAAGAAACATTCCAATACAATACTCATCATTAATCACTCATTCGTAACAAGTATATATATATATAGTACACTTCTTTCGTCTTTCTTTTTGGTCATAATCTGGGTTTTATAATATTGAATTCATGGACCTTCACATGGAATAACACCATGGACATTTACGCAAAATTGAGGAGAAAATGGTAATTCCCCCTCGTGTGTATTACAGAGTAAAGTCAAAGGTCAAATGTATTAACCTATCTTAGAATACTCTGACGTCGTCTGGAATATTTGTACACAATACGAAGAGCAGGATCTAGAAAAAAATATATAAACCGAAGCAGCACGAATAGCTAGCTACAGGTTGTACACGATTAGTTTCAGTTGCAACACTATATAAGGCAATTAGGTCGGGAGCCTTTAGTATTAAGACGCAAAACACAAACTTATTCCATTTTATAAAATGAATTATGACCTAGCACCTAGACCATTAACAACTCTGATCTATGATAATAAAAAGGAAACTGTTTCTTACAACCTACGCAACTCCAACAATATGTGTTTCATGGCCTGCAAACCACAGCTCTTTTCCAACTTCTTCCTACTGTCAATTATTAGAGACTGTAATAAATTGCCAATTGGCTAGACATTAGAAAGTCCACGCCTCTTCGTATTTTCAAAGATCAACTTACAAACACTAAGCACATCTATACAGGCCACATGCTATCCCAGATTCATCATACCCGCATAAGAACTCAATGCAGCCAACTAGACAAACATCTGTTCGACAAAAACTTGATTGCAAGTCCTCTTTGTAATTATGACGAGATAGAATTTACGAAAAAAAACATTTCATTACAACGTGCTTTAAATACAAAAATCATAGAGAAAACATGATATTTTTAAATTCATCTACTTTGTAAATTATATTTTAATCGACATTTAAAAACAAAAGCTAGAATACAACACGAATTCTAAAAAGTGTGTCGACGATATGAATTACACACTCAGTGTGAAATCGCCACATAAGAATCACACCAGATAATAATATATCGCGTTCGGTATAACTAGTTCCACCGATATGTAACACTGGCAACACTAGAGTCTAAACATGACTTAAATTAGGATCAGTAAATTCACTTTTAAAATTCAAAACACATGATATGAAACAAAGTGGATATAAAAGTCGAACAGGAAATGCAGCATTCAATGACCACAGTCAACCACAAACACGCATAGAAACAAACACCAACTACAAATATGAATAAAAGGCAAGATACGACATCTCAAACATATAGGGGTTGACAATTGGGCTACTGCCTTGGAACGGTTTGTGGCAAAAAAACGCTGGGGGTTAAACCAGGCTCTAGGGTGCACCAAGCCTCACTCTCACCTATTGTCATCCCAATAAAACGGGACAGTGAAATAAAGATAACCCCGCCAGGTTAAATTCTCTAACAAACAAGGCAACATTAATAGGCAATATAAGTAAAACACATAAATGAGCATGTATATATAATGTATAAAGAAAAAAGCCTAGAAAGCCACAAAGTAAGAATTCAATGACTTGGTAGAAGCCAGAGCTACACGAGAACAAACCGTTATGGGTACGACAAGACAAGATTTAAGACAAACACCAAACGCTACTGTTCTAATATGAATAAGGCACTGCCTCATGGCGAGCGTCGGTTTAAGTAAATAAAATGGTTGCATTGTGTAATATTACTCATACTGTAATACCTTATAACATAGGGATTTTCTAAACCCAACTCAATTGCTCCGTTCTAAAGGACACACAAAAAACGCAACCCACTACTATTCACATACAAACTTTGCTATCATCACATAAAAAAACTAATTCAACAAATTATTTAAGCATAACTATTCGAAATCGAAATGGGGATCTAGACATTATACTTTATTACTTCCAAATCAAACCGAGGAGCGCTGTGGTCTAGTGGTAGAGCGTTGGACCCATGATGTAAAGGTCGTGAGTTCGATTCCCGCCATTGCGTTGTGTCCCTGAGCAAGACACTTTATCTGCATTGCTTAGTACTGGTTCTACCCAGGAAGATATCGAGAGTGATTCAAATACGTTCATAGAGCTTTCGTTACAATCGATGTAAAATTAATAAGTTTAAACTAAATCAAACCAAGCACTGCAGTGTGATTTCCATTGTAATGTTGGCAGGGCTTTTACCCACTAAAAAGTGTGAAGACTCCCGACCCTAGACTGGTCATTTTGGTGGAGAAAAAAATGCGCGAAAACTGCCTAATTTGTGAAGAAAGTATTGAATACATGCATTGTTTTTGTGGGAGCAGGATAAAATGAAACATTTTAGATAAACTTTCTTCTATGAACATATCCAGAACAAAACAATATTGAACAATTTAAGTGGTGGAAATGCCAAAATAAATAAAATAATAATAAAAAAATAATTAATAATAATAATTGTGAAGCAAATCGGTCACAATTGTCAAAAAAATGACTTAAATAGTGAGTAAGTGTCAGGTGAACTTGAATAAGCATGATCAGTATAATTATGTATGCATACTTTTTTTATGAGACTTCTCAGGATGATCCAATCTATTCCTATTTCCTAAATGTAAATGCCTTCACTTAGCAGCAATGATCAGGTAGGAAGGAGTAGGAATGAATTGTTTCATGTGATACTGAATGTTGCGTTGTAAACCTTATCGCCTCTCACCGCTGCAGGTTCGAATCCCACTGGGAGCTCGACTTGTGAGGATGTGTCGATCCTTACGGATGGCGGGAGGTGTATAGTACTGGTTCTATAGTACTGGTTCTACCCAGGGCGAGTGAGTGGTCTGCCTCCACCACCCAAAAATCCACCGTCATATATAGGGGGTCCCAAAGGGGTTTTGCGTGAAAACGTGATTGGGGTGTTTTTAAAAACGTGAAACGTGAAACAATATTTTTGCGTGACTGCGTGAAAATTATATCAGCGTGATCCGTGATTTTGGTCTTGGTAAAACGTGATCGCTTGATATGGTGACGTGAAACGTGAATGTTTTGTCCTTTTCAATCTTTTTAGTGTCCCTCCTCCTCCCCCGAGTCTCCCTCGAGAGCTGAACTTTCGTACTTGCACGAACATCTGGCACGGGGAATCCCCGGGGACACTACAATCAGCCGAGTCGTGTATCAGATACAGTATAGACAGTATAGACTGGTAGTATGCCGACAGTTTCACTGACATAGCTCACTACATTACAAGTAGCTCATTCACATTTAACGTGAAATGTGAAAGTTCTGCTATTTTCACGTGAAGACGTGATCCTTGTTTTTATTTTACGTGATCACGTGAACACCCCCTCCCCCCCCCTTTAAGACCCACTATATAACCGTACATGTGTTGAAAAACCCACTATATAACCGTACATGTTTTGAAAATGATGTAAAACACCATACAAACAAACAAACAAATCATTGATGATGTGTCATTTGAACTAATCAGTTCGTTTAATACCTTGTTCCCAAGTTACCACTCTCTACATACCCTCTTGAAATTAAAATTGCATCGAACGTCACTGACTGACGTAATCAGCATTGAAAATTGTCATAATGGTGACGTACAATTACGTCTACAGTACAGTAGGTGCCAAAGAACAAAAAAGGTTTACGTTTGTGCTTTCAAGTAAAAGAAAGGATATTTCACTTACCGCCTTTGGTTTCGCATAAACAATTTAAGGATAAAAAGGTAGGCGAATAATTATTATTGCATATAAATATTGTTTCAGGTGAATTTTTATATTAATAAGTGTAATTGAGACTTAAATGGCGCAGTGGGTCGTTAAATACAATTTGAACAAAAAGCAATTACACAGTTCACACAATCTCAGACATGTATTACTATTAGGTAGGATGGTCAGCGCTTAGCCAGCTTTCTTAGTCCTTTTGTCATATTGTATTTTCAATGAAATTGGAATGCTTTCAAGTATGTAGATCTAATATAAAAAAAAATAGATCTAGTAAAACTAACTTACATATTGACGCGATCACTTTTATTTAAACATAATCAAGCATTAATTCGTTGATTTTGTTGTTGCTGGACAGTGGCAAGCGTCGTTTTAAGTTAATAGACAAGAGCGATTAAATAATGTGTGCAATACTCATACTGTTATGCCTTACAGTGTACATCAGTGGAGTTTTCTAAACTCAGTGCAAAATCAAAACATCTGCTCGAGTGCTTCTACATCAAATTTGATTCATATTTTGGATTGTTTTTACATTTGTTGGTGTTTCTAAATGAATCATTTTAACTTATACTTTTACTGCAATCAAAGACTGGTTATAGTTTTGCCCTTCACAAAGGTAGTACCTAGTACTGTGAGTGTAATGCCAGTGATGGTTCTTGATTGGAAAATAAAAGTTATTCTATTCTATTCTATTTTAAGCCAGAGAACCAGGCTATTATATTCTATCATTATTTTTTTAAATAATAAATATTGACGCATTCACTTTTATTTAAACGTAAGCAATCATTAAATCGTGGATTTTGTTGTTTTTGAACAAATTAGATTGTAAAAAATAAATAAAATAAATATGTTGAATCAGGGAGTAAGTACAATTATATACTTACTCACTGGTTGAATGAGTCAGCGAAAACACTGAATAGAATAGAATCGAAAACAAACTTAAATTACATGTATGTTATATTCAATGCACAAGACCTCGCTTCGCTCGGTGAAATTAGCTGTATAACGTCGCTTCGCTCGATGTAATCTCGGTGTAATTAGCTTTATTTTCCTCTGATTAACACCTCGCTTCGCTCGGCGTTCATGTGAGGTAATAACGACGTGCTAGAAATACGATTCACCTGCACGGTGCACCGTTTTACTTGCACGATGCAACTTTACGGGCAGGTAACTCTAGCGGTTTGACGAAGATTTTTATTGCCTTAGTATGGCAATTTCAGAAAATCAACAACGCGTTAACCGTAAGGCGAGCTTACGCTCGCGATTAGGATTTAGGTAGACGTCATCATAGGGTCCACAAACTGTCCGGTCATCACAAAATCAAATCGGAAAGCATAGTGCTGAACTGTAAGAGGGTGAACCACTAAACATGCAGTGCGTTGCAAAATGATAGGGTCATAACCTCGTTTGATAAACTTTTTAACAAGTTTTATAAAAATTGTGTGAAAGGGATTATGACCAAGGATCTTACGAAGTTGTTAATCACATCATCATAGAAGTCAGGTTGTGATAGTCCTAAGTGGGGATAATTTACAATATCAAAATTAAAATCAAAAATTAAAATAATCTCTCTTAACATAGATTTTACTTATTATTTCGCCATTTTCAAAAGAATTGTAAATCAAGAAAAGAAGACAGTGTCAGAAATGTTAGCTAATTGTTGAGTTGAAGTTCCTTAGGATAGACAGTATTAACCATAGTAGAAAAGAACGGAGTGTCAGTGTACAGTACGTCATCCAGATACCGAGAGGTGTCATTAAATGCTTCAATTACATCTGCCTGAGTATCGAATGAAAGACACAACATGAAATCGCTTTCATAGCAAGATAAGAACACATCTGCGACATCGTACCAATAGTGATACAACAATATTTCTAAAAGCGATAGTTCCATACCTGACGAAAATATTATCGAATAGGAAAATGAGTGCTTCACAAACGTCTTGGCAAATCAACATAGTGTAATCGTTGTCTAAACTGCCGTTAGTGAAAAAACATTTTAATATTGTTACAGGCCAATGATTTGGTTGTTTTTGTCTTCTTCTGAATGAGAGCAATACGCTTGTCTTTGATAAGGTGATGTCGTAAAGTTGTGTGTAGTGTAACGAAGTCCCAAGTACTGATAGCTGAAACATGACTTTTATTGCAAATTTTATCAAGAACGTCTCCTAGATGTTTAATTGGACAAAATAGATTAATCTCAGAGATTTTTATAAGCTTAAGCACACTATTGTTTAACGTTATATTTAACGGCAGTAAGAGAAGAGGTTAAAAGTTTGGAGATGTTTGTACTGCTGCAGGCACTAGAATTCGAAAAAGCGGGGTTTATAAGGCCTTTTTATGTAATTGAGGAATCCAGTACATAGTTGACAGTTTGTTTTGCCTTTCGTCCACCCAAGCTCCGAAAGCATCGCACCGAGTTATATGAGTTGAAACAACATCATCCTCGGTAGATTGAACTGGAGTATACGAATTAGTTCTGCTGCGTTCCAGAGATAAAACATTGACGTAATGTAGGCGTCAAACAATAATTTACCAGCAGGAACTAAAACAGATTTATTATGAAATTCTTGAATTCCCGATTTTAAATTACGAAACGAAAACCTAGGTCTCGGAGGAAGTAAAGAGGGGTTAGCATTATAAAGTTAATGCGTGTATCTATAATTTTAAGAATTGTCTTTTTCTACGACACCATTTTATACTAAAATCGTCAATGGATTGGGCGATCTGAGAATGACATGCATTAACATCAATAATTAAGACCTTTAGAAAACAGATGCCAATACGTTTATCTACAATAACAAAATTGGAAACTATTTTGTTGTAGTTGAACATATTGTTCATTGCTTTTTAACTCTACTGATCAAAGATCAGCAGGGCTTATGCCGTAGTGCGGTGCCCGTATGTCCTCTGTCCGTCTGTCTGTCTATCTGTAAACTTTTTTGGCGGCGACTACTCCTCTGAAACTACTGGATGGGTTTTTATGAAACTTTAAAGGAATGTTGCTCATGATGTCTAGTTGATCCTCGTTACAAATTTATTTTTTAAACAAATATGTTTTTAACTTTGGCAGCCATCCTGGATTTCACATCAACGTGAATGTTTGCTAGGATCAACTAGACATCAAGAGCAACATTCCTGTGAAGCTTCATGAACATTTGTCAAGTAGTTTCAGAGGAGTAGTCGCTACAAGTTTTTACTACACAACTCTTTGTAAACATAGATGGCCGCTGGCAGTCATGTTTAATGTCGAATAAAAATGATTTTCAACAAGGACCAACAACATGTCATGCTGATCATTTTAGAGAAAGTCCCATATCAATATCTCTTATAGTTTTCAAGAAGTAATAGCTACAATATTTTTTAATCTATTTTTAGCCGTGGCGGCCATAAGGAATTTCCGACCGACATGAAATTTTGGTAGAATCAACTTGACATCAAGGGCAACATTCTTATGAAGTTTCATGATAATCCATCAAGTCATTTTAGAGAAATAGTCGCTGCAATGTTTTACAATATCTCTATGTAAATAAAGATGGCCGCTGGCAACCATGTTTAATGTCGAATCAAAATGATTTTCGACAAGAACCAACAACGTTTTAGAAAAAGTCCCTAATAGTTTCAATATCGCTAATAGTTTTCAAGAGTAGTCGCTACAAACTTGTTTTTTTTAAATATATATTTAGCTGTTGCGGCCATCTTCAATTTCCGACCGACATGAAATTTTTATAGAATCTATATTTGAAGCTTTATTTTTTTTCATGGTAATTCAGAACAATTAACTACCTACCAACATTATTAACAGGTCGTTTCAAGACAAGTTTGACTTTGTATCGTTTGAAGACAAGTTTGAATCAAGAGCAACATTCCTGTGAAGTTCAGAGGAGTATTCGCTGCAAGAACAGTTTACGGACAGACGGACGGACGTACTAACAAAATGGGGTCTATGGGGTTAGCGGTTTCGGGGGTTAGAGGTGTCCCGAGTTAACGATTTCCTTAAAACTTTTCCAACATGTCAGCTTTATGGGGTTATATGGTGTCCAAGTATTAAACAGTTTAATCTCCTAATTTTCTTCTAGGAAAATACAGTGCACAATATTGCTGGTACAAACTAATGAATAACTGACTTACCACTGTTCGCTTAATATTTTCCGATCAACAATGGCCAGACACATTGTCTGCGGGGTTTGGCAATTATAGTTATATCCATCATCCTCTACCTCTGCTAGACTGCTACAAGTGCTTTTACTTCAGGCATAAAACCACAGATGTATTCCGGAGCTGACAATCTGAGTATATGGCTTCCAAATATATCAAACAAATTGGTTTAAGTGGATTTACTTGCATTATTTTTGGAAAAGAAAACTTGCAGACACAACATTTAGATACATTTGTACGGTTTTAGACTAATACCTTGGTGTGAATGAAAACTGAGCTCCGAGACTGATCTCGAGTTTTATAATCTCGGGAACTGGTGGACATAGAGCTGCTCGAGTGTTTGTATGTAAAGCTTGTCCAGAAGAAGTCTGGTATTGATGAACTGACCACTCTTGGTGGGTAAAATAATTGCAACAAGAAATCTGTGACTACACAAAATGCACTCGTCTGGAATGAGGTTATGATTTCGATAGCCCACCAAAATGGTCATAATGAGCCCGCAAAGGCAGTAACTGTAGTGCTTCAGAGTGATCTGGCTGGTCATCAAACTTGGCCCACGCAAAGTTCCAATATGGATTGTGACCAAGTTTTATATTGAGGCCTGAACCTGAACATATGAACCACATCATGCGAAAATAGCCCTTAAGCAATTGCGACCACAGTCTGATCAAACATGGCCCAGACATTATGGCCCTTTAGATTGTGATGGAAGCATGTGAGACACATCATGCGAAAAAGAGCCTTTAAAGCGATTGCGACCAGTGGCGCCCACATTCGCGCAGTCTAGTCAGAGTCTACACTATTCGCTGTTCAGACAGTGAAATCTTCCAGAGGCTTCAAGCAAACAGCGTAGATGCTCATCACAATGCCTGGATGCACAGGCTGATATTGTTATACACTGATCGCAATGGCTTTGAGGACCTTTTCTGCATGATGCGGCTTATATCAAAATAAACAATCTTTAGAGTGGGATTAACATATAAACCAAATCTAAAACAGTGTGAAGGAAAATCATTTATTTCATAAGGCATGAAATATTTTAATATCGACTTTGAAAAACTAGAAATAATACCCCCGCAACGCCGCTTTAAGTGTAACAAATGCAATAAATCTTGCATAAAATCTTGCTTACTTTTATATAGAGCAAATTAACTATGTCCAGGTGGCCATAATTCTGAGCACAGAGCATATGTGTCACACATATCTACTATTGATGCTGATCATGTACGCACATTTTCAATTCAAGAGCTTTAAACTTCAGAAGTAGACTGCATATAGAGAGAGAGCAAATTTACTAAGTCCAGAGGGCCATAACTCAGCACAACTATGATTGACCCACTCAACATGAATGCCATATATATCTACACTTTATGTTGATAATGTATGCTAAGTTTCAATTCAATACCTATAAAATTTAGAAGTAGCTTGCTCCACAAGTTTGCATATATCGGCTGAGCTCAGATCAGGGTAGGAAAAGATGTTGCAAAAATGACAAAAACTGAACTTTAACTAATAATGATAAATTTAACAAAATCTTGATTGCTGGACACTCACGGATATTTACTTGAAAAGACAGCCCATTTCATCTACCCGTCTAAAAGTCATGGCAGTGGATTTATACGGACTATACATCTTAAAACAAACCATGTTTATTTTGAACATAGTTTTATTGTTTTTGATCTGTAAATTACTCAGAATTATAAAAACACGATGATGTAAACTGGGGATTTTTTTTTATATTGAACAGAATTTGTGAAATTAAAAAAAACAGTCAATTGTAATGTCGATTACATCTTGGGCAAATAATAATGCAATTATTTAGCTACTGCTGTGTTTTAAAACCTCAGGATTACTTGAAATAAAAACGTGTAAGCCACCATTAAACCCCACAAAAATGTAAATTCTTATCATTGATCAAGTATATCCCATGCATTACTTTCAGTTGTATTTATCGGTCCCATAAGTCGGTAGCGCGGCGTATTTGTAACCGGAGGCCCCGGGTTCAATTCTCCGTGGCGCCACTGAGTTTCTTCAGTGTGTTCTTGGGCAAGACACTTTCCCTTAGCCTCGTCCGTTGGATGGGGACGTAAACCGGGCGGTCCAGTGTATCGGTCTGTCCTCCGAGCACCTTATAGAACCATACCATAGGAATATATTCGATAATAAGGGTAGAGCACGGTTCCCGGATTCCTATGTATCCTTCCCCTCTCTCTGAGGCGGCTCTAAATAACCTATTCTGTGTTGATGAACAACATTCAAGCAAACCATAAGTCTACAGACTCTACTTTTTAATATTGTTTAATTCAGGCATCCAAAGAAAATATATTTATTCAAAAAATTATGTAAAATGCGGAAACTAATAAATATGGTAGCTTACATTGAAAAGTTATTATGTACTTTTATCAGAATTTTCTAACAAGAAACTTTTTTGTTTTTAACCACTAACCTTAACATGGAAGTTAAAACAGTTATTTACATTGTATGGTGTATTTTTTCACCAAAACTACTCTTAAACTAGTAAAATATATTACTTTTTATAAACTTTTATACAGAAAACAACAATTTTAAGCTGCATTATGAAATCAGTAGTACAGTATACGGACTCTACATACAACTAATATCTAGATTAGGCCTCATATGGAATTGATTTTAAATATTTGCAATATTTTTATTACAGATATATGTTGTTACCATTGCAGACAAGTTTAAATTATGAGCAAAAGTTTGGAATTTTACTCAGTGTTGTTTTTATTTTTGCAAACACTGATAAGAAAAAAGTGTTTTTATACATCATACCAATCTATTCAGAAGTGTTAAAAAAAAAACTTACAAACTGGACGGAAAACTTATCCAAAACTTGAAAAGGGGACATATGAATGAATGTTGTTTAATGGCTCATCAAAACGGTATAGGTTATTTAGATCTGCCCTAGAGAGATGGGAAGGATACATAGGAATCCAGGAACCGTGCCTACTCCTACCATGGAATATATTTCTATGGTTCTTTAACGTGCTCGGAGGATAGACCGATACACGGGACCGCCCCGTTTACGTCCCCATCAGACAGATGACGCTAAGGGAAAAAGTCTTGCCCAAGAACACACCGACGAAACGCAGTGGCACCACGGAGGACTGAACCCAGGGCCTCCGGTTACAAATTCGCCACGCTACCGACAGTACCACGTCAGCCCCCTGAAAAAAGGGGGACTTAATATTGGAAGATAGTCAATCAAGAGTTCTTGGACTTTTGTGCAAAAATATGGTTCATCATGGGGAAAACATGTGCCATGTTTAAATAAATACCATCCAGGGGTTTGAAAGTCAATCAACTGGACATAAATTTTAACCAAAGATTTAAGTTAACAACAGGGGATAATTTTAAAAATATTCAAGCAAGGGTTATGGAACTTGTGCAAATAAAGGTCGTGATTAATGTGAAACATTTGTGCCAATTTCAAATGAATTCCATTCATGGATTTTAAAGTTATTAATCATTTGGACGTCAACATTAACAAACAAAAAACAACATAATTTTGAAAATATTCAAGCAAAAGTAATGGGACTTGTGTGCGTAAAGGCGGTCTATCATAGGAAACATGTGTGCAAAGTTTAAATGAAGTCCCTCTATGTATATTAAAGTTATTAATCTTTTAGACGTAAACCTTAACCAAAAGACTAAAAGAAGCATAATTTGGAAAAATATTCAAGCAAGAGTTATGAAACTTCTGTACATAAAGACGTCTATCATAGGAAACATTTGCGCAATGTTTAAATGAAATACCTCTATTGGTTTTAAAGTTATTAATCTTTTGGACGTAAACTTTAACAAACAATCTAAGTTAAAAAAAAAAGAGGAATAATCTGAAGATATTCGAGGAAGAGTTATGGGACTTGTGTTCATAAAGGCAGTATGTCTTTGGAAACATGTGCGCAAAGTTTAAATGAAATCCCTTCATGGGTTTTAAAGTTATTAATCTTTTGGGCGTAAACTTTAACCAAAAATCTAAGTTAAAGGGGGCATGATACTGAACATATTCAACAAGAGTTATGGTACTGATGTTAATAGATGTGTTCCATCATGGGAAACATGCAAGTTTAAATGAAATCCATCCATGGGTTTTACAGTTATTAATCTTTTGGACGTAAACTTTAACCAAGAGCGGATGCCGATGCCGGGTGAGTAGGATAGCTCTCCTTATTCTTCGAATAGTCGAGCTAAAAAGCAGTGTTTTGTCAAATATTTATTATCAGATGTCCATTTTTAATATAAATTATATATATTGAATAGTAATGATAAGTCAGCTTCTTGCATGTAACATCCGCAAAAGATATGACACTTTTTTCTTTATAGTTTCCCAATGTCTTTTCCATATTCATCCCCCACCTCACCCACCACTTGCTTTGCTGTTTGCACATATCTGAAGGAGTTCTTACATGGTAGGGCAGGGTCTTCTTGTTTCTAGGTTTATGTAGTCTAAATACTTCTAACTTTCATCATTCTCCTCCTTCGACCATGAAAAAGAAATCGTGCATATGGAAAATGTTTAAAAACATCATAAAGAAGTGGTACCAATAGACAACCGCCTTTAGTTTTTGCTGTATAAACAAGATCTACCAATATTTAGATAAACCACTACCGTTCATGAACAGTCTCAATCAAACCGACACTGCAATATTTCGTATTTATCGTGTTCGGCTGTTTCCAAAGGTCCACTCCCAGACTCTTTTTTAGGCATATGTACTTTCTTAATTTTAGTTGTCTAATCGGCCAACCAAAATGGATGTCCTCTTTTAAAATTAGTTCCCCAGACAACCGGACACCCACTTTTTTCGCAGACTGACACTGTTTGGTGTATTATTTCTAAATGTGAAACTAAACGGAATCAAGAGCACCACCCTGAGGGTTCAAATGCTTGTCTGTTACCATGTCTCTTAACATATACGTTTTGTTAGGAAACACAATTGTAGAGTTATGTTACTTGTCCTGTGCATTTCTCTTATGCTGGTGTTTTGGGCTTATCTGTATACCGGTATTTTGGTATACAGCGGAACGTTTTCACATGGTATGCGTACCGTACTGCGAGGTGCCATACTTGAATTTCTCGGTACAATAATACTATTAAGTGAAATTAATATTTAATTGACATAATGGTAAAATAGAAACAGGCAACAAGAAACAGAAGACCACTCATACCTTCAGACCCTTCTTCCACCTCCTCCCACTCAGCAGCAGCATCTTCTGATGACCTTGAAGCTTCTGATTGCCCTAAAGCTATCGTAATGTCCAAATCCTCCAGGTCTGAAAATAACAGAAATAATTATTTTAAGGATGGCAAAAGGCCATATGCGTGCCATCTTCGGGATGGTTAAAATTCTGTACTATTGATTTTATGAATATTGAGTTCTGCTCAACGCGGGGCTAGGGAGTGTGAACGGTAGTCAGCATATTTCACTACTGTTCATGAACAGTCGCAATCGAATCAAAAGAGACTGCAATATTTCGTATTTATCGTGTTCGGCCGTTTCCAAAGATCTACTATCATACTCTTTTAACATGACAATGAATACTGTTATCCACATGGGACTCTGCTACTTGTGTTAGTTCCCATTTCACAGTTTGTGTCATGTACGAGGGGAGATTCAAACTTACTTAGACATTTTCTCCAGGTCCAAAACCAGTACACAGATTAATACAAATCAACATTTCGTGCAATTATGTGTTGTATGTTGAATTTTAATAACATCCACAGGAAAATGACATATTAATGTCACATCAAAGTATGCATGGGTAACAATTGGGGGATAGCATTGTTTGTTGAACCGTAAATTTCACAGAAACGAATTCTTCACACGTGTGAGGAATTCGTGCGAATTCTTCACACTTTTGTTACAAATACGGCCGTAAATATCACTAATCGAAAATGTGACATATACGTTTGACTTTTTTTTAACTTTTTCGTACGAACGTATTTTTCACACCCAGCTGACAGGATACAGTTTATCGCTTATATCATACAATTGGAATGTTAACAGTCTAGCGGCCACATTTTTCAAGCAATCTTGACCAACTTTTGAAACAACATATATGACCAAAAGATCTCGGCCAAGTTCGATTATGGGCCAGATCGTACAAGTATGACCAGAGTTATGGCCCATGATTTAGCAACAATGTCATATTCAACCTTGTTAACACACTACAGTAGAGTCAATTATTGACCAATCTGAATCATATTAAGACAGATTGTGAATGTTTATAAAATGCAAGCTAAGTTCGAGTTTCGGTCATATCGGCCTAGTAACACCAGAGTTATCTCCCTTGATTTAGCAAGAAACTGTATTTAATCTTGTTAAAACTCTAGAGGCTTTATTCAAGACCAATCTTAATAATATTTGGACAGAATGTGTATGACTATAAGATCTTGGTCAAGATCGAGTATGGGCTAGAAACGCCAGAGTTGTTATTGCCCTCGATTTAGCAAAAATGTCATATTGCATTTGGTCAAGTTAATCTTTGGCTTACATGGGATCATTAAAAGCAGAGTTATGCGCCCCTGATTTAGCAATGATTCATCTATTGGTTTTCCGAGCAATAACTCATATAATACAGCACATGCAAGTACCAAATTTGGTATGTGGATACATATTGGGATGCTGAGATGTTGGGTGACAAAACTGGGTCACTGTGATCTTGACCGTCAAGGTCAGAAATAGAAAAATCTAGTAAAGACCATAACCCATAGATTATACTACAGCACCTAGAGGTACCAATCTTGGTACGTTGATTCATTTTAGGACGACAGAGTGCCACGTACCATTATTGGATCACTGTGACCTTGACCTTCAATGTTAATTTAGAAATAGCTTGTCGGGCCTATAACTACTAAGGGGGCAGTCCTCAGTTTCGCATGAATGTCCATGGTGTAAATCAGAAAGAAATCAACTAAGCATCTTTTAGGTCCATGGATGGTCTTTATAATAATTATGAAGCACATGTTTGATGTTTTTTTCAGTTTTGATTACTTCTAAGTTTATTTTGATGTATTGGAATATGCATTCTTTGGGTTTTTTGGAGGCTATAAATAGGAAAATGTGAACCAATCAAAAACTTCCTAAAAGTAGTTAAAATGGTTGATTTTCACTGACGAAGAGATCAGCGTGGAATAACTTTTTAAAATGCAGGACTAGGTATGTAAAATTTAGCATTTCCTGATATGCAAGAGCATTATGAGTGATGACATGACCCTGATATGTGTAGGAAATTTTTTTATTTTTATTTATTGACATTTGAAATATTGCTAAAATTGCATTTTTAGCATGTTTTAAGGGGTGGGGTAATCTTAAAGAAATGGGACTAAAGTTGTACAGAAAATGCTTTTTGATACTTTTATTTGGTATGGAAACATGGGTAATTTTATTGTCTTCTCAGAAATGTATGACACAATGATGATGTGATTTATTTTTGCTCAAGGATTCAGGCTAAGAGCTTGTCATGGGTTTGATGATTGAGAAATGTACATTAAACTGTGGAGTGCCCCCTAAGGTAAACACAGGTACCAAACTTGTTGAGCTTTTGAGTTCAGGTGAGCAATTTAGAGCCATCATGACACTCTTGTTATCTTTTCTATTTTTTCTAACATTTGTGTCACGCCCGCTTGCGGTCAGCTTGACATAGTCGTCACAATGACAGTTCGGTGTATGTGCGTTAGTCCGTCTGTCCGATTTTGTCCGGGCTGTAGCTTCCTTATGCATTGAGGGATTTTCAAATAAGTTGACAACAATGTTCTTTATAAGGAGCCCCCGTGTCTCAAAGGTCAAGGTCGCACTGGCGGGCTGGACCTGTTGCCCTTGGGCATCTAGTTTAAAAGAAGGATGATGGTTTTCTTCCTCTCGCATTTATTTTACAGTATATCCCAAGTGACACAATGTTGTGTTGTACTGAACTGTTTTAAAATAGATGTTATGGTCACAAGAAAATTATGATAATGCGCACAATTGGTATCTGTACCCATTTTGTACATTTTTTATACTTTTTTCTCAATAGAAACGCTTGGGCCGGGGCAAAACTAGGGTAGATCGGGTAACCCTAAACACGCATAATTTTATTCTGCCTTAAGATATAGTAATATTTTAACATATTCGGGAACATGTTCAATGGTATTTATTCGTGTCATGTCTGCTATCATAAAAAATACTATAGAAGCCCGATGTTTCGATAACGAAGCGAAAAGATGCGACGACGAAGCGCGAAGGTGCGATGGCTGCACCTTCGCGCAACGCCATTGCACATTCTCGCAACGCCATCGCACTATTGCGCTTCGCCATTGCACCTTCGGGCACCGCCATCGCATCTCCGTGCATCGTCATTACATCTTCTGGCACCGCCATCGCACCTTCGCGCATCACTATTGCACCTTCGCGCATCGCCATTACACATTCGCTCAACGCCGTCGCACCTTCACGCATCGCCATTGCACCATCACGCATCGTCATCGCAGCTTCCGCTTGGAGCATAGGCATTTAGGCAATGCACGAAAACACGATGATGGAGCACGAAGACACACTGGGGAAGCGCGAATAACAAAAATGTCAAAGTTATTTCGCGCTTCGCCGACTCTTCCTAATGGATCGTATGAGAGAAAGCCAAAAACGTACACCGTACAGTTGTACACAAGCCAAATTAATACATTGTTTGTTGCCGTTAAAACTGCACACCATTAATGGGAATTTTATTCTATTCTATTCTATTCTATTCTATTCTATTCTATTATATTATATTCTATTCTATTCTATTCTATTATATTATATTATATTATATTTTATTTTATTCTATTCCATTCCATTCCAATTTATTTTATTTTATTTTATTTTATTTTATTTTATTTTATTCTATTCTATTCTATTATATTCTGTTCTGTTCCATTCTCTGTTCTGTTTTGTTTTGTTATATTCTGTCGTGTTGTGTTGTGCTCCGCCTATTTTTCTAATAACGTTATATTTTCGCTGATCTGTATGTCCATGTGACGTTTTCGTCTAAACAATCATTTATTGCATTTTTTTCGTGCTGTTTTAACATGTGAAAAATACGTATTTGCTCTACTAGGGGTAGAGATGCCAAACGTAAATTTCACAAATTTGTGACATATTCGTGCGATTTTTGTGAAATATCCGCACGTATTCTTCACATGTGTGAAGAATTCGCACGAATTCCTCACACGTGTGAAGAATTCGTTTCTGTGAAATTTACGGTTCAACATAGCATTACAAGACGTACAACATCGTGTCAGTTATTTTGACATTAAACAGTCTATTTAGTATCTTATTAATGAAACTCTAAATAATGTTAAAACAAAAGACACTATATGCTCTGTTTTTGACAACTGGCAAAATAAGTATTGGGACTGAATTACTCAGTGGATTTTGTGGAAGCTCGTTAATATGGACAGTGTACCCTCCAACTTCAGACAAAATGTCCACTTAAAACATGGACTGTATTTAAAAACCCATAAAAATGGACAATTTGCCCCCTGAACTATGGACAATATACTGCCTAAAATCTGAATTAGTTATGGGCAGTAAACCCCCTCAACTACGGACAATATCCACATTAAACATGGGCTGTGACTAAAAATGTGCAGTAATTCTAGAGCCCATAGAAAGCAGACAATGGACAATATGCCTCCTAAAATATTGACTCTGAACTACTTTGTGTACAATCTTTTAGCCCATAAAAGACAGACAAATTTCCCCTTAACTTTGGACAGTACGCCTTTTACAGTATTGAATCAGAACTATGCATGGCAGTTTGTTTAAGCCCATCAATATGGACAGTAAGTCCCCTCAACTGCGGACAATATTCCACATAAAACATGGACTTGACTTAGTATGTTCAGTATTTTTAAAGCCCATAAAAATAGACAATTTGCCCCCTCAACTATGGACAATACTATGGAAGCGTCCTGGTGCCAGGAGTAAATTTTTTATCTCGTAATTACGACTTACTATCTCGTAATTACGACTTAATATCTCGTAATTACGACTTATTATCTCGTAATTACGACTTGGTATCTCGTAATTACGACTTAGTATCTCGTAATAACGACTTATTATCTCGTAATCACGACTTAGAAATTATCATTATTATCATTCAGATGATTACCTCCCCTCTTTCTGAAGTCACCTTTTTCACAAAAATGGCGGAAATGACATGGTTTCGTTCTTGAAACAAAGCAACAAAGAAATCCGTTAAAACGCTGGTCTTCAGTTCTTGTAATTACCTTAGTTATTGAAAGTAAAGACAATTCGTGTGGGCAAATTTCAATGTTCGTAAATTCAAGAAACGCACATGTATTCCATTTTATTGTTTTAAGCTCAATGCTATAATATCATTATTGATACACTTTAAAACCTTAAGTAAGTAACGTAAGTTCACGGCTTCTATATATGCTAACATTAGCCCTATGGTCGTTTATTGTGAACAATTATTATATCTTTATGTAATCAATTTATATCGGAATCTTGAGTAATTAATTCGTTAGCCTGTATTTTAGTGTAACAAAATCTACAAATTCATATCTAGGGCAATCGTTTGGTAAATCCACGAAATAGCAGAGTATAGCAACAATGTATTCAAAATTATATCTTAAATCACTTGTAAAAACTATTTGAGGTTAAATTCTGTTTTACGTTGATCGTTTTAAAAATCGCTTTTTTTTTTAACTCAACTGCTATGATCACTGAATTTCCTAAATACAAAGGTTTAACGATGACTGTTGCAAACCAGTCTCTAGAGTCAAATCATAGCGACTTGACTAGGAGTTCAGTTATAGACCACTGCATTTGATTTTTAGTGAAACAGATAAATAACTTTCTGTTTATCGGTGATGATCACTGTACGCCGGACCCCGCGCAAAGCCATTCAATTAGTGTCCGTCTAACGGTTGTCAGACGGATACTTTTGAGCCCACGAAATCTTTAAGTAGACGCACGAGAGACACGTTCACGTGCATATCAATCCTCGGGCTAAGAACACACAGATGAAGACTGGACACTATATCCCCGTGTGTTTCATAACAGTCTTACACACGTCGATATAAAGGCAGTGTTTCATTTGTTTTAAAAGTTAAATAAATTAAAGCCATGTATTTTTTATATTTTTATTTGTATTTTAACAGCACAATGGTCAAGACTAATTTCAGAATATTGTGTTACTAAGTCGTAATTACGAGATACTATTGTCGTAATTAAGAGATACTAAGTCGTAATTACGAGATACTAAGTCGTAATTACGAGATAGTAAGTCGTAATTACGAGATAGTAAGTCGTAATTACGAGATACTAAGGCGTAATTACGAGATACTAAGTCGTAATTACGAGATAGTAAGTCGTAATTACGAGATACTAAGTCGTAATTACGAGAAACTAAGTGGTAAATACGAGATAGTAAGTCGTAATTACGAGAGTTCATTTTGTTTAAGGCCATTAACATGGACACTAAGCCCCCTAAACTACGGACAATATTCCACATAAAACATGGACTGTGACTTCTTATGTGCAGTATTAAATAAACCCCATACAATTAAGACAGACATATTGTCCTCTGAACTAAACTATGGACAATATACTGCCTAAAATCTGACAGTAAGCCCCCTCAACTACGGATTTAAAACATGGACTGTGACTTAGTATGTGCAGTATTACATAAAGCCCATACAATTAAGATATATTGCCTCCTCAACTATGGACAATATTCAATCTAAATATAGACTCAGATTTCTTTTTAGGAAGTTCCACTTAATTATAGACAGCATGCCTACTACAGTTTACATTCTGAATTATTTAGTGCAGTGCATGTATATTAAGCCCATTAAAGTAGACAGTTTTCCCCCTTTATAGCTATGGGTAATATTCTACCAAACATATTCACTCTGAATTACATAGTCTTATTTTTAAACCCCTTTTACATTGATGGTCCACATGTAGAAGAAAAGCTAAGACTTTATAGCACAAAAGAAACTTACCAGAGGCCCAGGAGATATCTTCTAAACATGCTCTTAATATTGCTTTTTACTTCTTTAAAGCTCCTGTAAATAACAACAAGGTGTTAAAAGTCATCATGTGCATCATTTAGAGAAACCTTTGTGCACATCATAGGACTCTTTCTGCCTGTATTGTTTACTATGCACCAAGTTTGTGCACACTGGTTGATCTTTGTCTTGCGCACAGTTGTCGAGGGCGACACGGCGCAACATACATTTTGCACACAGCGCTAACATTTTTGCACACCATCCTAATATTTTGCACAATACACTATACTCACTGAAATTATAGTTTAGTTTTGGCTTTACTTTTGGTTAATTTATAGAACAAGAATATGGAATATTGAAGATGTTTAAAATTAAAACAAAATTTATATAAAATTATACAAGAGTGACATGATAGCCCTATATCGCTCACCTGACTACATATGCACCAATTAAACATATGCAATACTAGTGTTGAGTTATTTTCTGCTTTATGTATTGGTACATATCACTATATACAAAACAATTGTTATAAATTTAGTTCAATGTAGCCTAAACATTTAGTTGAGTGTAACCTAAAATAAGTAAGTGTAATGTAACACAATAGTATAATGTGGCCTATATATTTAGTTGATTGTAACCTAAACTATTCTAAACAAAATAATCATGTTTGAAGAAAATGTTGACGACGCCGGACGACTTCGTGGTCAGGTGAGCTAAAAATATATATTTTGTTTTTATTCTTTTTCACACATGGACGAAAATACGTTTTTTGAAACTCTAAGTACCCTCTGTTTACACTTATGGGATCGATTCATATAAAGCTTGTGGGAAGCGGAATGTTTAGAGTTTTATAACAGCACAAACAAAACAAAAAACATAATAAAAAGTAAAAGCAAGCAAAATCCAAACTGTATCAAGTATCCAATAAATCCCATGCTCGGAACCCGAAGGCTACCAGAATTTGAAGCTGGTTACTAGTGGGCTACCAATTTTTTATTCTGGTAGCCCAGAATATTATCATAAATTATACATGTATTCCAGAATACTAATAAACATTATACATGCATGTTCTTGCTTTAGATTTTTGTTATCTTAATTGTTTATTTATGATAGTTTACTGCTATTAAAAATAATTGACTAAAAAGCCGGAGATACCAGGTCACACAATTTCAGACTTTGTCGGACATTGCTGTATCACAAAAGAATAAACGGGTCTTGTCAAAGGAAAATCAATTTTGTGGCAATTGCATCCACGCAGTCTGATCTGGGTCAACACTGGTCGCTAGTGCCACAAGGTTGGTTTTTTCTTTACAAGGTATGGATGGGAGAGCAGGTGTACCGCTTGCAAACATGTATATAATACATTTTGTTAACCTGAATTCCATCCCGAAAGGCAAATGGGAAGACCGAATATTATAATGAACATTGCATGGAAAATTTAGTAATCCAGTAATTCTCAGCTGAAATTGACATAGGTGTTTATCATCCAAGTTTAAAATTAAAAAACGTACCCTATTCACCCTCCCTGGAAGTCAAAATATTGAGAAGGGACATGATATCTAACGTGTGTTATCATTTTCATGCTACATAATAAGGAATGACACTAGCAACATTTTTAATTTGTTACGTTCGGAATCGCATTCTGAAAATGTCACTTGCATTTTGCCAGTAGCCAGCTTAAATTTGAGCCCTGAAACAAGAAACATAAAACAATAACATTTATTAGCTATGAGATGACCAATTCCTTTCTGTTTTAATTCTTCATTGTTAAAGCTCTTTAACTGATTTACTCCCACCACAAATCTGTATTTTCAGCAAACAATCACTTTTATACCATCTCAGATTATAAAGTTCTACTTTGTGGGAAAACCTCATTTTTGATATAGATAGATAGATAGATACTTTTATTGACTTTAACTATTACAGTTATATACACAGCAGATCAACTATATGAGATGACCATTTCCTTTCTGTTTTAATTCTTCATTGTGAAAGCTCTTTAACTGATTTACTCCCACCACAAATCTGTATTTTCAGCAAACAATCACTTTTATACCATCTCAGATTATAAAGTTCTACTTTGTGGGAAAACCTCATTTTTGATATAGATAGATAGATAGATACTTTTATTGACTTTAACTATAACAGTTATATACACAGCAGATCAACTATATGAGATGACCAATTCCTTTCTGTTTTAATTCTTCATTGTGAAAGCTCTTTAACTGATTTACTCCCACCACAAATCTGTATTTTCAGCAAACAATCACTTTTATACCATCTCAGATTATAAAGTTCTACTTTGTGGGAAAACCTCATTTTTGATATAGATAGATAGATAGATACTTTTATTGACTTAAACTATTACAGTTATATACACAGCAGATCAACTATATCGCGATCCACGGGGTCCACAGTCTATGAATCGGCCTAAGGTCGGATCGCGATATATCCAAGAAACCCTTCGTATTCGAAACTAAGCATAATATCAGGAAACGGTGCCGCAATAATGTAACATAATTATACGATATGTATCACGTGCGTCTTTGGGAAAGTACATAGGCGTAGTAATATAGTATGTTAGTATAGTGCATTCCACTATATGACATTTATTAATTAGTTGATTCAATAACGGGGGCATATATGCGGTTTCCTTGGCGCTAATTAATGGACGTACCTAAATATAACCGGCTTGATAAAGATGTGACTAGAATTGTGAAATGTTTTGGTAAATCAAGAGGTTAATGCTTGTATAATGTAATTTCGTGGTTATAAAATGATACATGTTGACAAGGTTGATATAAAAATCGAACAGGAAAAGCAGCATTCAAGGACGACAGTCAACCACAAACACACACAGAAACAAAGAACACATTTAAAGATGAATAAAAGGCCAAATAAGACATCACAAACACAAAAGGGTTGACAATAGGGCTACCGCCTTGGAACGGTCAGTTGCAAAAAAGGCCGCTGGGTGTTTAAACCAGGTACTAGGGTGCACCAAACCTCATACTTACCCTACCGTCAACCCAATAAAACGGGACAGTGTAAATAAAGAAATCCCGGCCATGAACTATTCTCTAACCAACAAGGCAGCATTAACAGGCAATGTAATAAGTATGTTTTTCTTGTACATTTTATTGGTATATTTCTCTATAAAAGAGATGTCAATTTTACATGTTATTCAGTTTAGAACGTACCATAGTCAGTGGGAAGTTCTTGCTCACACACTGATAAACTTTTGAATGTGGTAGATTAAAGTTACACGTACAACCTACTGAGTGTTTGTGTTGATTTGTTACAATAAGCACCAGTCGTTGTAATTATATACCTTAGTATGGTGAGAAATAAAACACACACGTGTGCAGTTTTAAATTAATACTTTTTTTTAAATTATTATAACAACAACCTTAAAACTGTTGCTGTTTGATTCAACGACGGAAGAAAACAGAATTGGTTCCCGGCCTCGTTATGTACGTCATATTCTGGCAGGGAACCAAGACTATAAATCACGGAAATCGCCAAAACTGCGGTAGGGCGCAGGATTTTAGTGAAAGAAACACACTCATTCGTTTCTATTTTAGTAACGAAGCGGACCTAATAAAAAGATTAGCGATTGTTAGCGAACTGTTTATAAGCAAGGCAAGTGCAACAGTTGACATTAACTTAACCAGCGTTAATTGGTGTGTGTCAGCTTTTTGCACGCTTCACAGCGTGTCAATATAACATCTACACCATGATGCAAACGTGTGAAAACCAGATCAAACTGGATGAACCAAATATACATGTACGTGAACTTTTATAGATTTTAAAAATGTTCATTGGAATGTTGGGATCCACGGCCGATTTGTGATATATTGGATATCGCGAAATAACGGATCTGCTGAGTATTGACCAATATAAAGCAACCTAGATACCTTAAAGGTTGATTTCCTGGATTGGAAACGGCATTTCAGGTCAGTCACAGAAATCAAATAAGTTTTGTATAGTTTAAAAGAGCTTGTTTAAAAAAATATACTTGCAGCCAAAGTTACAGCTTTATACTGCGCTAGCAGTAGCCAAAATAGCCACTAAATCTTCTAAAATTATATGAAAAAGTAGTCTTGTTACATTTTCATAGACAATGGTTTGAAAATGAGGTATGTTTTTACAAATTTGAGAATTTTGGCACCCGGATTCAATTTCTTAGCGCCTACATAGCAGCTTTATAGCTTTAATATAAAGTAAATAAGCTATATTGGACACGTCTAGATTAGAACAATATACTTTGTTGTCTATTTACAGGAATAACTCCCTTATTTATTCAGAAATGAATCTCAAATTTTAAATATAACCTTATTTTCTTGAGCTCTTTCAAATAGAATACAGATTTTATGATTACCCCAAAACTGCAAAATGGTGACAATCAACCTTTTATTTCTAACAAGATCATTGATAAAAAGGCGTTATGCATTTTATACTCAAAGGTATATTAAGGAAATTTAATAGTGACAGGTTTAGAAAAAGCAATATCAATACATATGTTTGATAGGTACTTTTTAAATATGGAACATTTCCATGACACCTCTCACTTACACAATAGTGACATAGCAAAGTACAGAAATAATTCATTGCACAATCATAATGACAATACAACATACACTTACTCGGCATTGTCACAACGGCAATACAACAGACACTTACTCGGCATTGTCACAACGGCAATACACTGTGACTTTTTTGGTGTTTTAGAGTCCGTGACCAGCTTTACATGCCATTTAACTCTAGTCCCCGGTAGACAAGCGTAGAAGAATGCCATTTCACCTGTATATAGAAGTTAAAGAACTGATAAAGATCTTTTTAATCAATAGAAATTTTTTTTTTAAACAAACAAACAAAATATCAACCAAACAAATCTTTCATTCCCCAACACGAAGATTCCCCAACACGAAGTTAGTGTCTACTCGCAAGAGTCAATCTCAGTATTCAATGTTCTGAATTGAGCAAAATTAAATTTCTTGTTCCTTCTTTCCTTAAGAAAAATACGAAGAACCAGACAGATAAATAAGGATAGTCCAAGTTTTTATTAAATTATAAATAACATTTTTAATGAGGTTTGTTATAAAAAAAAACTAGAACACAGAACTAGAATATGTTAATTATTGTAATAAAGATTAAAATCAGATATTATTAAATTAATGTTTTATTTTGTTATAAATAAATTGTATTAAAATAGTTTTAAAATTCACATATGATACCTTTCTATCAACATGATTCTCTGCCATATTATTGACGATTTCTAAAAGCGCCGCATTTTATTAATCAAAAGCTCTCATCAAGAGCGCCGCATTTTAGAATATCCAAAAACCGGAAGTGCATCCTAAATGACTGACCCTTCAAATTTATAACGCGAATAATGATGTAATGTGTATGATGATCTGTAAAACAAACACTGCCATGTCTGTTTTAATGTTGATTTTATACCAGCAAATGTTACTGTCAAAGACACATCTGGTTTTACATTATCATTCGAAGCGCAAAGGATCATAACTAGACTGCTACACGGCGCATGTCCCGTTTTACAAACTCAAACAAAAACGGTGAATTTGAAAATAGCATTTCATTTGGGATCATGACCAAGCGTCTGATCTATGTTCTATAAATAGATATAGAATGTTTGTAATATTCGTAAACTTTGTATAAGTAAATGCTACTCCATCAGGGCTACCGTTACCATAAACTTCGTAAAACCTTTGCAAAATTGTATTATCGTAACCCTGGTCTTCTTTCCAAATATAAAAGTAATTTAAGAACTCTTCTGCGACAAAGACAAAGACAACCTGACTTCCATGGTGACGTGATTTACAAACGTCGTAAGATCGTTGGTCATGATCACTTTCATACAATCTTTGTTAAACTTGGTAAAAGGTTTATCAAAAGAGGTTATGACCCTATTATTTTGCAACGTACTGCATGCTTGGTGGTGGACCCATTTACAGATCGCCACTATGCTTTCCTCTTTAATTGTGCGATGTCCTGACAGGCTGTGGACCCTATGATGACGTCTACCTAAAGCTCGAAAGGACGGTGACGTTTGATGTTTGTCTGCAATCTTGTCTTGTCGTGCCCTCAATGTTTTGTTCTCTTGTTGCTCTGGCTTTAAATGGTGTTTTTTTTTGTATTTATATATACACGAGCATATTTAAGTTAGTGTTTTACTTATTTTGCCTATTTATGCTGCCTTGTTTGTTAGAGAGTATTTCCTGGCGGGGATTTCTTTATTTACACTGTACCGTTTTATTGGGATGACAGTAGGGTAAGTGTGAGGTTTGTTGCACCTTAGAACCTGCTTTAACCCCCTCCACCGCCAACCACAACCCTCCCCCTTCCCCCACCCCCGAGCGGCCTTTTATTTTGCCACTGACCGTTCCAAGTGGGTAGCCCTATTACCAACCCGTTTGTGTTTGTGGTGTCTTATTTGGCCTTTTACTCATCTTTAAAGTTGTTCTTTGTTTCTGTGTGTGTTTGTAGTTGACTGTCGTCCTTGAATGTTACTTTTCCTGTTCGATTTTTATATCTATATTCGGGTTCTCCCTCAATATTGATAACTAACACAAACAAACAATGAAAAGAACTATACATAAAGGTTATTCTGCAGATTTTCTAGAGGTGAACGCTTTTTTCAGGGTGGTGTTTTTAGCTCTACTGATCAAAGATCAGCAGAGCTTATGCCGTGGTGCGATGTCACGTTGAGCTGAAATTCAAGATGGCCGCCAAAGCTAAAAATAGACTTTTTAAAAACAAATTTGTAGCGACTACTTCTTGAAAAATGTAAGTGATATTGATATGGAACTTTTTCTAAAATGATCAGCATGACATGATGTTGGTCCATTCTGAAAATTATTTTGATTCGACTTTAAACATGGTTGCCAGCGGCCATCTTCGTTTGCATAGAGTTATATATAAAAACGTGTAACGACTACTCGGAAACTACTTGACAGATTTTCATGAAACTTCACAGGAATGCTGATCCTATCAGTAGAGTTTCAAGGTCATTGACCCCTTAACAACACATTATTAGATTTTCTGAATTTTTGAAATATTTAGAAATAGACTCAACAGCATGATTATCTCGAAAAATCCTTGGCATGTCAATAAAATCAATACCCTTATTAAGATATTTTTAGAAAACGTCTGACGTGATTTTTAAAAAAAACTATTTTGTAGCGGCTACTTCTGGAAAACTGTAAGTGATATTGGGACTATTTTTAAATGATCAGCATGATATGATGTTGGTACTTGTCGAAAATCATTTTGATTCGACATTAAAAAGCATGGCTGCCAGCGGCCATCTTTGTTTACACAGAGTTATATAGTAAAAACGTGTAGCGACTACTCCTCTGAAACTACGTGAAGGATTTTTCGGAGACTTCACAGGAATATTGCTCTTGGTGTCTAGTTGATCCTAGCTCATTTCAGGTTGGCATGAAATTTAAAATGGCCGCCATGGTTAAAAATAGATGTTTAAAAAACAAATTTGTAGCGACTACTTTTTGAAAACTATATGTGATATTGATATTGATATGGGACTTTTTCTAGAATGGTGTTGGTCCTTGTTGAAAATTATCTTGATTCGACATTAAACATGGTTGACAGCGACCATCTTCGTTTACATAGGGTTATATATAAAAACTTATAACGACTATTCTGAAACTACTTGACATGTTTTCATGAAACTTCACAAGAATGCTAATCAGAACCTATCAGTAGAGCTTCAAAGTCACTGACCTCTTGTTTATACTTACAATACATTAGAGGATTTTCTGATTTTTTAAATACTTAGGAATAGACTCAACAGCATGATTATCTCGAAAAATACTTGGCATGTCAATAAAATCAATACCTTTATTAAGATATCTTTAGAAAATGTCTGACGTGGTGATCCAACTCCTTGTCAATATGAGGTCGGAGAACATGCTGTGTGTGTGGCTTTAAATTATGGAAGCAGTGTTATATGAATGAAAATTGTGTCTGCTTCCTCGTCGATCAACTTAACGGTGAGAGATGTTGCACCTTTATTACCTCTCATGAACAGACTCAATAAGACAGAGTCTGCTACTTTTCTCTCTTGTTTGTGTTTGTTGATTCCAAAGGATCCCCTTTTCAGTATTTATTAAGTGAAGAATTGGACAAAGAGGTAAGACGTAAGATTTTGCTTGTTTCTGCTAACTGCGCTTTTGTCGTGATATCTGAAAATTGTACGCACCCACGTACGCGCGCGCGCGCACACACACACACACTCACACACACGCGCGCGCGCGCATAGCAGCTCCCTCTGTTGGAATATGTAATTGTGTTGGAATATGTAATGTTGACGTTAGTCCAGTAATACAGTAGATAAAAACTTTACTGACTGAGTCAGCGTTAAAACCATTTACAAGCAGTAATGTCAAAGACACTAACGTCTGTCTTTGACTGCATATGATGTTTATATTTGTGACTTGAACCCATCCACAGTCGCCTTGGCGACAGTAGTAGAGTGGAGACTATTCCATAGTGGAATAGTTCTTGGGAAGAAGAGGAAATTAAAAGCAAGAGTGTTGACAGCTGGTCTTATTTATTTGACTGGGTGAGATTACCTGACGAGACGCGATGAGTTAGACGGAATAATATACATGGTTAAAGGGACACATTGCAATCTTGAAGTTTATATCAAGCATCAATATTAGCGTCTCTACTTATTTATCAAGGATCATTTTGACTTTAAACCTGCTTGCATATCATTAAATAAAATTTTGATTTTTCAATTTACTATGTTATTTTACCAAATGTTGAAATATATTATTGGTGCAGTATTATCAAAAGTCAGTAATATGCAAAATATGCAAAAACAATTTGGTTTATCTATTTTTTTAATTATTATTAATGATCGAAATAATGCGTGTTATTTAGAAAAACGAACGGGACGCCACGAGTTTTCAAAGAATCAAGATTGCCATGTGTCCCTTTAAACTAGCTTGGGTTCGACGGGTTTCTAACACCGACCATTCTAATTCAGTAAACATTTCTGAAACGTAAATTAAATTATGCCGTCGTCTACATGACCATCTAGCTGAACTTCTTTGGACTTATTCCAATTAAACTATAAATATCATTTTGGTGGTAGGGGTTTCATATAGGTGCCGCGTAGTCTAACTGAGGCCGGACCGGAGTATTATAGGCAACCGCTTTTGTTTCTTCTGGAGCTAGTGCCAAATTGCGTCTTAGAAAACCGAGGGTCATAGTTGTCTTGTTCGAAAATGTTTTGTATATGAGGGCCCGGTCTAGATTATCTGAAAGGGTAATCCTTTAGTAGTTTGCAGAAGTAACGCTTTCCTGCTTACTCCCATGGAATGACATTTGGATACATTGATGCATGTCATCATATGACTGTATTACATTATTTTGCCATTTTAAAAGACAATTCGAAAATCCAACGGAGATATTTATACACGTCCCGTTACATTTACTGAGCATAATACGCCATAGTGACTGTGCTCTTTTACTTGAAATTGCGGATTATCAGTATATATCAGTATATTTTCTAATTGCATCATCTGCTTGTGTCGTCGGCGTCACATTTGCATTTTAGTTGTTTAACTTTTGCAGGATAGCATCCACCGTTTTCAATCTTTATAACTTGTTTGTTATTGGTAAGCGGATGACTCATATTGATTTTGAGGTCAGTAGGTCAAAGATCAATTTCATAAAACTTGTTTGTTCTTGGTGATTTTGGCGTTATTAGGTTAAAAGTCATTGTAACTGATAAGGACAATGCAGGCGTCACTACAGGCGTCCCAAGTATACCGAGAAATACTAGTTTATATGACGATACGCAGAAAATCGATCTTATTGCAATGAAAAGTCACTGTTGTAATATAAAAGGGGAGTGATTATTACTTTAAAAGGGGCTAATACTAACCATACGCTTGATTTCGCCATCGTTCCGGTAGTCGATTCATATGTTACCTTCCGGTTGATCAGTGTGAAGACCTAGACGAGAACATCTTATGGTACTATATTCAACATTTTTTCAAGGTGTTGTTGACGACTTGATGCAGCTATGCTCATTTTGTTTTCAAGGTGCTGTCGGAGCCCTCATGAAACTATGATCAGTGTGTCTTCAAGGTGTTGTAGGCGGCCTTATGAAATTATGCACGGTGTGTCTTCATGGGGTTTTCGACGACCTTATGCAAATATGCTCATTTTGTTTTCAAGGTGCTGTCGGCGGCCTCATGAAACTATGCTCAGTGTGTCTTCAAGGTGCTGTCGGCGGCCTTATTAAACTAAGCTCAGTATGTATTCAAGGTGCTGTCGGTGGCCTTATTAAACTATACTCAGTATGTATTCACGTTGCTGTCGGCAGCCTTATTGAACTATGCTCAGTATGTATTCAAGGTGCTGTCGGCGGCCTTATTAAACCATGCTCAGTATGTATTCAAGGTGCTGTCGGCGGCCTTATTAGACTATACTCAGTATATATTCAAGTTGCTGTCGGCAGCCTTATTGAACTATGCTCAGTATGTATTCAAGGTGTTGTCGGCGGTCTTATTAAACCATGCTCAGCTTGTTTTCAATGCGCTCTCGGTGGCTTTATTAAATTTTGCTCGGTATATTTTCACGGTTCTTTCGGCGGCTGCATGAAACTATGCTGTCGGCGGACTTATGAAACTATGCTAAGTATGTATTCAATGTGCTGTCGGCGGCCTTATGGACGTATGCTCTGTCGGCGGTATTTCATTGATACTGGATATGACTATGACCTTTCCAGACAGGAGACCATTATTCTGGCTACTGATTATGCTACACATCTCGATGTGCGTGACAGGGATGTGACGTTTAGCTCAACGTGGTTGTACTGATTTGATGGATAGATGGCCATAATTGAAAAACATACGCCCACGTAGACTATTGCCTTGAAGTCAGCTAAGTGCATATGATTTTTTCCTGTTCCCGGACAGGAGAAGTAGACGAATGCAAAACAAACTGTTAAGATATTATTCACTTACACATATTTTATAAAAAAAAAAAAATTAAAAAAAAGCTAGTTTCAAAAAAAATCAGAATGAATGTACAGTATGGTTTATGTATAGGATAGCGGCTATGAAGAGAAATGTTCACCGTTAAGAAACCGAAAGGGAGTGGGCGCTACGTGTTTGCCACAGGTTTATAGATAGGCTCTATCACACGTTCCTCGCTCTATATAGATCACGCTCTTAACTATGAAGAGTGCTGGTAGTAAAATCTTCATGAATAGTAGGTGCAAGCATTCGAAAATCGGCGTAAACTAAAGTTGAGCACTAACTTATTAAAATGTGTTGACACTATTTGGACACCATTGTATCATACCATGAGACGTCGAAAAAACTAACCCCAGTAGTGCACCCGGAAACATAAACGTGACTACTCCCATCTGTGTTAACATTTTAAAGGTCCAATTATTCATAGTCAATCGGAGAAATAATTATTTTGGGGGTAATTTTTTTTTTTTTTTTTTTTTTCAGCCACCTTAAGGTGACCCATTTAATCTCCCCGTCTTAGGTGGGACAAGGGTCGGGGAGGGCCACCCCTTGTCTCACCTTACAAGTAAACATGTAATATATCAATGTAATATAAGATAGAGGATAATTTATATCAATATGGATCAATGTAAACCTACTGCATGTAGTAAAGTTTTATATCAATACCAAGTCATTGTAACTGTTGTCCTTAAAGTAACTGAAGAAAAAAAAACTACGAAAAAAAAACACAGGGAAAAAAAACGTATTCTCTCTACCTAGGACCATGTTCACTAATTTCTGTGTGAGGGTACCTGTATAATTTCTTAATTACATTGTACTTCAGCTGCCAGGTGCCTTAATTGACAACTGTATTTTTTTATTATGCAGATATCTCCTTAAACATTTATTTAATAACATTTGCATAATACATTTTTTTTTATTATTACCTACAAAAATGCATTCAGGACAGGCGTATGATTTCTTAATTCTATTCTTGAGGGCTTAATGAACTTTCCAAAGGCTTGGTCGAAAATATGTAGTATTTAGTTTCAAGTATTATATGTAGTTCTGTTTTAGATAATTTATTTCCTATATTAAATATAAATGGTTCCTCTGCAAGTGTTATTTTAATGTTTTTTGAAGACAGCCAAATTTTAAGTTTGTTAAGAAGAGACTGTGTTTCGGGACATGACCATAGCATATGGGTTAAGGTTTTTTCATGATCGCAATATTTACAAGTAGGACTGTCTGCGATATTAATCTTATATAAAAATCTTCTTCTATGGTTAAGTCGTATTTGAAACCATTGTAATAGTGTATTTTTTGCGCATTTGAATGGTGCTGTATATATTTCTTCCCAAGTGTCCTCCTCTATAGTATACATTTATTCCCATTTCGTCTTTGAAGTTGGTTTACTGGGGTCTTGGTTGAGGATATTATAAAGGTCTTGAGATCCTTTTTTATTTTTTATAAATACGTAAATGTTAAATGTATTAATTTTTTGTACTTTTTTTAATATTAAATTTATTTGCGAAAGATTTTGTAGCAATTTTGCCATTAAACTGTATAAAATTAGCTTTCAGATTATACAGTTTATAAAATTCTTCACGAGTATAGTAATCTCCTGTTTCCTTAATTAGATCATTGATTAAAATAACTCCTTTGTCATACCATTGCTTATAAAATATACCATGCCCACCAATTAGAATATTATGGTTTAAAAACAGTGAGCTGGATAAGAATGAGCTTTCTTCTGTTGGATTATTACAGTCCAATATCTTTGTGTAAGCTGAAAGAACATCTTTGCAAAAAGGGTTTGTTATTTTTTCTATCACTGATTTTGCATAGAGTTTTCCAAGATTTATAATATCTTTTAATTTTATAGTATGTTTTATTGCATGCTGCCATTCTCCATCTTTAAGAGAGAGTCTTCTTATCTATGTCGACTTTAATCCATTTATAAATGCTTTAAGGTTTATCGTTTTTAGTCCACCCCCATTATATTGTGTAACCATTATACTACTTTTTATTTTAGCTGGTCCTTCCCATAAAAAGTCATAAAGCATGTCATTGTTTTTTTTTATAATAGAATATCCTGGGTTTGGAATTGAAATAAATAAATGGTTAAGAGTTGGTATCAATATAGATTTAATCACTGTTATCTTTCCTAATGGAGTTAAATATCTACGTTTCCAAAGTTTGATAAGATTCTGAATCTTTAATATTCTATCATGATAGTTTATATCTATTATCATATCAAGATCAACATTAAAATGAATACCTAATAATTTAAATTGATTGCTTCCCCACGATAGCTTCCACCTTGTCTTGATGGAGTCAATACTATATTTGTTTGTTCCAATGCATACATGAACTATTTCAATTTGAATGTTTTCTAGCACCGTCGAAAACTAAATACGCCGGGATATTTGAAAGGTTTTCTACACATTCTTACTTTGATCATATATAGACTAATGATTCAACTGCAACATTTATTATATATAAAAAGAGTACGTATTGGCATTTAAAAATGAAGTTAGTTCCGGCATCCTAATATGAAAAAAATAATCTTGCAGTATTAGTTTATTAAATAACACTTTTTTATTACACTGCCAATTACACTATTTTGTTGCTTGAACATAATATTAAAAGCATGAAAATTGTGCAGCATCACGAGTTTTATATATTTAAAGTAAAACGTGTTCTACTCATTCAGTATGTGTTAAATAATTGTCAAGCTTCCGCCACTCCTTGGGGAATTTCCTTTCTTACCGTGTTATATAATAGCTAAAAATAATAGCGAAACAATAAAAAACGGTGACAGTGTGTTTTATTCAATAATATTCTGATATGATAAAATACATGTGAGAGTTCCAGTTATGGATTGCAATTGATCGATTCGTCTATACTCCTCTCCCATGGGTTTGTAAGCTTGTGAAATCTTCTGAAAATCTCGACCAAAACCTCGCCAATAATCGTTGGCAAGATAAGGGCTAGTGTAAGTGGTATTAATCAGTTAATTGAACGCACCCAGGACCATCCGGTCTATCGATCACCAGCAAGCAGATAAGAAGTGTCACCGTAATGGCGACACCTACGGAGATGCCGATCGTAATTGCCTTTCCAACGTTATTTATGTTCTGTTTAACCATTCTTTTTTATTGCTTGTTTGATAGTTTTTTTGTGAAAATTGTGAATCTAATTTAGAAATGTCAGAAATGCCTCGGATTAACTACGCATTTATAAACAATTTATAGACAATAAATAATTATTAACAGTTATTTGAAATAATTTTTCTGTAGTAATTCGACCTTAATACAAAGGAATTAATCAACATTACCTTATTGACGTTATTTATGAGTTTACTAAGAAAAGGTTATAAGTTCAACAGGAAGAGCATTCACCGAATACAGTCACTCCAACAAGTATTACAAAGCAAAGGTGATTCAAGACTGTCCCGTTTTATTGAGGATGACAATAGGGTAAGAGTGTGGTTTGGTACACCATAGGACCTGGTTTAAACCCTCTTCGGTATCTGTGATACTGACCTTTCCAACGCGGTACCCATTCTGTCAACCCCTTTATGTTTGTGGTGTGCTTCTGTTTTTCTTTGTAATTGTTGTTTGTTTTGTAGGCGCGTTTTTGATTGACTGTGTTCTGCGAATGATACATTTTCCATTCGACTTGTTTACATACTTTTAGTTGAAATGAATATTTATTTTGTTTTGTAAAACTGTCTTTGATAATTTGAAACGGCACTGTAAAAGTAAAAACATCAAATGTTTGAACTGTGTGTAACAGGCGTGCAAATTAAGCGAACTTTACTAACGTGTAAGTAACTAGTAATTTTCAGATATCTGTTAAGTTATTGTTATCATTTGATGCTATATTTGTTTTTAGAATACGTTTTTTAACCTGAATAAATTTTTAAAAAAACGTATTATATATCCGTACTACAACCAAAATACCATTCAGTTCAATATAATCTTAAATTACTAAGGCATGAAAAGCGGCGCGGTAATTTTAAATACCAGTTGTTGTTGTTTTGTTGTTGTTGTTGATGTTGTTGTTGTTGTCGTTGTAATGTTTGTCTATTGTATGGTCGCTGAACTGTTTATTTGTGTTAATATTAAGCATTCCCTAGGCACCAAATCTTCGTTTTATTTTAAGTGTTTTGAAATAAAACGCGTCACATGTTTTATAATGAAAAAATGTGACGTGTTTTATAGCGACACATTAATGTGTTATGCGGATAATGACATTTCAACACATACTTGACCTTGACCCACTGCCTATGTTTCATGCTTCATGCTTGGTAAATCGGAGATGTTTATTCGCTGCCGGAACGGCAGCGACACTTACATTGTTTTAGTAATTGCACAATGGTAAGGTAGTAATAAATAGTTTCTTTGAGTTTTTTCACTTTGATAACGCAATCTTATAATTACACATGGTAGCAATAAACAGTTTATCTGTGTTGTAATGCACGCTAACGCAAACGCATGCCGTACATGTGAGTAATTCTATTTCTGTGCTGATGTGTACTTTAGCACGTCGTGCTACAAAGGTGAATATGTAATCAATTTGTAAGGCATGTCAAGGATTCGCGTAGCACAAATTGGGAAGAAAGTGTCTGGTAAAAAATACGGTCATGGCGTGTTTACGTCTCCGTGACAACTCTTTTTTTGAATATTGTTTTAACACCCGTGACTAGGAGACCATGTATGTATAGTCAAGAGGGCTGGTGTGGCTGGTGTGGCCCAGTGGATAGCGCGGATGACTTTATAATGCACTTATGGTTATGGCGTGTATTGAGTTTTATCTCACCTAAGCAAAATAGTTTTTCTAGTTTTAGAAAAATGTACTTGAAATGTGTAGCACGACTGATTAACTTTCAAACATTCCGGATTATAATTTCAGTTAAAAGTCTCGGCCGCACACCCCACCAACCCCTCCCCTCCCCCACCCACACGCCCCACACACCCCCCCCCCCCCCCCCCGCAAACTTTGAAGGTATAAAAAGGGTATCTTGGATTCATTAGAAATAGGTTGTGGAAACATCTTAGCCCCTTTGCGTATTAACTGTTACAACAGTTAACAGCGTATTAACTGTTACAACAGTTAACAGATATAGTAATGAAAATAGATTTTTTCCAGTTTGATTTTTCACCAGTTTGTGTATGGCACAATTATTAAACTACTATCATTCTTAGATCAGTTGTACAATTACAGTGTCTGATACTATTCTGTTTTTTAAGCCAACAACTATGAAATGCCGCTTTCGAAATAAGTAGCACTGGGAATTCTTTCTGTTATTACTTGAAACATTTCATATCGGTATCAAAAGTAAACTGACAAAGAATTGTTTGACTGATGTTGATAATGTCAAATTGAACTTTTAAATAAAAGTTTTTGTTTTTGTTGCTGTGATATTTTAAAGAATGAATAATGTTTAGCTTTCTACTTGTTTTGTTAACTGTCATCTAATGTCAAAGCTACATTATTCCTATGTTTTGATTCCTTATCATATACTGTTATAGCCGTGAACAGGTGACATCTATACTTTTAATAGTCTAGAGAGTACAAAAATTTAACACGTCGAATGTTTTGTTAGCGTAAAAGTTAACACTTAAAGTGTTTTGTAACCATACAGTGGTATAAAGTAACAGACGACCCATGTTTTAGATGTGATACTAGCTTAACGTTCTGTCTTATTTAGTAAGTAAACGTGTGATGTGTTTCAGGGGGCGTTCGGTGTTTTAAAAGTGTAACAAAAAAGAGTTTTGAACTAAAACACGTCACAGTTTTCTGACATGTTTTATTGTTTTATAGCAAAGCACTAATGTTTTGTTGCAAAACGTAAGTGTTTTGTTGTTGTTGTTGTTGTTGTTTAAAAAATAAGTGTGTTGTTGTTTTTCAAAACGTGCAACCCGTTTCATTTATAAACATGTTTAAAGCTGTAACATAAATGTGTTTTCATACGTGTTCCTTTCAAAACATATTGTTTTACAATGTAAGCATATTACTTTCTAATAATGCAGAAATAAGTACTTTCATTCTCTGAGAACATCTTTTTTCGGCTTGTTTATTTTGTTGTGGGCAATCCGAACACATAATTCTGACATTGATTGGTTAGAATTCTCAAATCATTTCCTCTGTTCAAGTTTCTGTGGAACTGTCATAGTTTCCAATGGTATACACGGTTACTTAACCTGTATAGAGTAAGGCAACGGTTTAAACACATCTGTGCATGTTTATAGTTTGGTCTAACTGTATGTTTAAAATGTTTCTCGCAAACTCGTAGAAAAGCATCTGTGCTATTTTTACTCTGCTGCATATAGGTCATTGCACAGCGGCGAGTCATATTCTTGGAATGACAATGTACGCACTTGAATGGTTGCAATACTATAACGCACCATATACGGTAATGAAACAAGCTGAAGGAAAGGAACATTAATTTTTATCATGTCCCGTCTATAGAAGGGACTGTATTCATTTAGCAGCATAAGCAGAAAATATTACTTAAGTCAAAATTTTAGAATTTATTTTATATATTTTCAAATATCATTATTAAATCTCTCAGCGACACTACAGAGCATCTAATTAAGATATTGTTTAACTGTTGGTTTTATTAATCCATAGAAAAATATAAAGATGTTTTAAATCAAGAGAACAGGGTGTTAACAAAATGATAAATTTTGACTTAAGATATTGCTAAGAAGCTTTTTGTGACGTCATATGCCTTTACATTGCCATTCACGTTTGTCGTTTTGCGTGTTTTGGGGTTTACCGTGTTCTGTGAAAGCTGCATTTCGTGTTTGTCTTTTATACTTATTTTTATGAATACGGACCCAGATAAACCCGCTACTGACGATATTTTTAACAATTTACCATTTAACGTAATGTAATTATTTTATTATACAATATGGCGTCTTTCTGCAGGACAGGAAACTTCCCCGATTCTTGGCGGGAAGCAATCGTTATTCCAGTCCCCAAACATGGAAAGGATCATACGGACCCAATAAATTATCGACCTATTGCTTTAACGAGTTGCATATGCAAAACCATGGAACGAATGATTAATGAGAGGCTCATTTGGTACCTGGAATCCAACAAACTGATAACAAAGCATCAAAGTGGATTCCGGCGCCAACGAAGCATAACAGACAATCTCATTCGATTTGAATCATTTATTACCAGTATTATGAAAGATCTTTATTACCTTGGTCTAAGAGGCCGATTACCAATTTTTATGGAGAATTTCTTAGTTGATAGACCGTTTCGTGTCCGAATGGGTTCAACCCTCTCTCACATTCATGAATAGGACATGGGTGTGCCACAGGGCAGCATACGCTCTGTCACCCTTATAAATATAAAAATTAACAGTACAGTTAAAAGCATCAATCCAGGTGTGGATTGCTCTCTATATGTTGATGACTTTGTTATATGTTATCATGCAAAATACAGGAACACTATTGAGAGACAATTACAACAATGTCTCAATAAACTTCAGACCTGGTCTGATGAAAATGGTTTTACATTTTCTAAATCTAAAACTAATTGTATACACTTTTGTCAACTACGTAAACATCATGAAGACCCTCATCTAATACTAGATGGGTCACCAATACCAGTAGTGGATGGGACTGAATGCCTTGGTCTTATTTTTGACCGTAAATTAACGTTTATACCACACCTTAAATACTTGAAGGCCAAATGCCTTAAAGCTCTCAATTTACTTAAAGTTGTTGCAAACAATAATTGGGGAGCAGATCGATAAGTACTTTTACAACTTTATAGTTCTCTTATCAGATCCAAGCTGGACTACGGCTCGATACTATAGATCGACTCGCAAATCATACTTGCAGATGCTCGATCCTATAAATAATCGAGGATTACGACTCGCCTTAGGTGCCTTTCGTAAATCACTTGCCGAAAGCCTATATGTTGAAGCTAATGATTCATCACTGTCTCATAGACTGGACAAATTAGCCCTTCAATATGTCATTAAATTACAAACTAACCCTTCAAACCCAACTTTCGATACCGTTTTTAACCCTAATTATGAACCTCTTTTTGATCGAAAACCGAAGGCCATTCGACCATTTGGTCTTCGTATTTAACCAAAAGTAAGAGACATTGAAATCGAACTAAATTTGATCGCCAAGTACAAAGTACCACAAATTCCACCGTGGACTTTGTAAACACCAACAATTATTTTTTATCTTTGTAATACTAACAAATCTAGTACAGATCCTACTATCTTTCAAAGCAAATGTAATGAAATTAAATCGAAATACAGTAACTTTCAACATATATACACAGATGGTTCTAAAGATGGAGATGCAGCTGTTGTTCACAATCACAGCATAAAGAGTCGCCTGCCTGATAAGACCTCTATATTTTCAGCTGAACTTAAGGCAAGTAGACTGATGATGACCATTCGTAATATTTTCTGATTCTCTTTCATCTCTTCAAGCACTGGGTAATATGAAACATGATAACCCAGTTGTGGTTCAACTTTTAGAAAAGTACAATTCTCTTATAGTTGATAATGTTATTATTTTCTGCTGGCCTCCAAGCCATGTAGAAATACGTGGTAATGATATACCTGATAGTGCTGCCAAGGAGGCATTGGATTTAAATATATCTAATGCCAAATTACCTTATACTGGTTTTAAATGTTGTATTAACACGTATATTCGTAACTCTTGGCAATCCGCTTCGGATTTGTCAGTGAACAATAAACTCCATTATAAATCGTTACTCGGGGAATGGTGTTTTTCTAGTAGACTCATTCGTCGAGAAGAAGTTGTTCTAGCCCGGTGTAGGATATAGCGTACACGTTATACTCATTCATACGTATTACAAGGTGAGCAATTACCAGAATATATACCCTGTTTTGCACCGTTAACGGCAACCATATCTTGCTGGAATGTGTAGACTTTGATCCTATAATACAATGTTACTACAATGTTAATACTATGAAAGAGTTATTTGATACTATAGATTTTAGACTTGTTTTAGATTTCTTGAAAGCAATCAGACTTTATAAATCATTATAATATGTTGATTTACACATATACACAGTTTATATTACTACCATATCATCCGTTATTTGTAAATAGTTTTATCTTTATATATTTACATTAATTTTTTAATTACTACTTCATTTCTTCATCTTTCATCAGTTTTTGCGCATAATATGACCTATTTATGTGTCGACGTGGCGTAAAACACCATTCATTCATTCATTCAAGTCTTTCTACAGCAAATGCTGGGACGCTATTTGTCGTTATTTGATGGAAAAAAATATAAAAAGATCGGACAGGGAAAGTAGCATTCAAGGAGGACAGTCAACCACAAAACACAGAAACAAACACGCAAACAGACAAACAAGAAGGCAAAAGTAATAATAAATGCAAACTACATCACAAACACAAAAGGGTTGACAATAGGCCACTGGGTGGTTAAACCGGTTCTAGGGTGCACCAAACCTCACACCTACTCTACTTCATCCCATTAAAACAGGACAGTGTAAATAAAGAAATCCCCGCCATGATCTAATCTCTAACCAACAAGGCCGCTTCAATAGGCAATATAAGTAAAACACAAATATGCTCGTGTAAATATAATACAAAAAACAATAGCCTAGAAAGCCACAATGAAGGTACTCAATGACTTGGCAGAAGCCAGAGCAACAAGAGAATAAACCATTAAGGGTACGACAAGAAAGATCATAGACAAACATCAAACGCCACCGTCCCAGTGGGCTTTAGGTATGCGTCATCATAGGGTCCACAGCCTGTCCAGTCATCGTACAATCAATGAGGAAAGTATAGTGGCAAACTGTAAAAGGGTCCACCACCAAGCATGCAGTACGTTGCAAAATGATAGGGTCATAACCTCTTTTCATAAACTTTTTAACAAGTTTAACAAAGGTAGTATGAAAGTGAACATGACCAAGAATCTTACGAAGTTTATAAATCACATCACCATAGAAGTCAGGTTGTGATAGTCCTTGTCGCAGAAGAGTCCTTAAATTATTTTTATATTTGGAAAGAAGATCAGGGTTACGATAATAAAATATTGCAAAGGTTTTACGAAGTTTATGGTAACGGTAACCCTGAACTCCAGAAGGTATCGGACACGTTGAAAGAGCCTTATAGTAATAAATACTGATAAAGTTGATCCTTTGTGAGCAACAAACACAATTAAGAGAATAAATCAGCAGACTCGGTTTTATTGAGTCTGTTCATGAGAAGTAATGAAAGAAGCAACACCTCTCACGCCCCCTAGCACCGGCTTAAGCGGTATTCTACTTCAAAGCCACCTATATTGGGCTCGATGGTCCCAAAGGACCGGTAAAAATAACACTACTGATTCGTAGCACGGGGAGACATTTTACAGCCGCCACACAGCACTAAACGAACGCTAGTGTGAATGTTAATTAATACTGATAAAGGTGATCCTTTGTGAACAACAAACACAATTAAGAGAATAAAGCAGCAGACTCGGTTTTATTGAGTCTGTTCATGAGAAGTAATGAAAGAAGCAACACCTCTCACGCCCCCTAGCACCGGCTTAAGCGGTATTCTACTTCAAAGCCACCTATATTGGGCTCGTTGGTCCCAAAGGACCAGTAAAAATAACACTACTGATTCGTAGCACGGGGAGACGTTTTACAGCCGCCACACTGCACTAAACGAACGCTAGTGTGAATGTTAATAAATACTGATAAAGGTGATCCTTTGTGAGCAACAAACACAATTAAGAGAATAAAGCAGCAGACTCGGTTTTATTGAGTCTGTTCATGAGAAGTAATGAAAAAAGCAACACCTCTCACGCCCCCTTGCACCGGCTTAAGCGGTATTCTACTTCAAAGCCACCTATATTGGGCTCGTTGGTCCCAAAGGACCAGTAAAAATGACACTACTGATTCGTAGCACGGGGAGACTTTTTACAGCCGCCACACTACACTAAACGAAAGCTAGTGTGAATGTTAATAAATACTGATAAAGGTGATCCTTTGTGAGCAACAAACACAATTAAGAGAATAAAGCAGCAGACTCGGTTTTATTGAGTCTGTTCATGAGAAGTAATGAAAAAAGCAACACCTCTCACGCCCCCTAGCACCGGCTTAAGCCACCTATATTGGGCTCGTTGGTCCCAAAGGACCAGTAAAAATAACACTACTGATTCGTAGCACGGTGAGACTTTTTACAGCCGCCACACTGCACTAAACGAACGCTGGTGTGAATGTTAATAACTACTGATAAAGGTGATCCTTTGTGAGCAACAAACACAATTAAGAGAATAAACCCCGAAACCAGAATATTTAGATTAATTAGGTAGCCGTGTGGTCCAAGGCTTCTGCTCTTTAGCATTGCAGAGTTGTCGTTGTTGATATTACTACGGATATGCAATTTATTCTCTACATTTATACATATATATTTATATCTTGATAATTTATTCTGTGATCCCATTGTACTATTAACCCATCAGAGCATACATCTTCGGAATGGTTAAAATTCTGTACTATTGATTTTATGAATATTGAGTTTTGCTCAACCCGGGGCTATGGGGCGTGAACGGTAGCAAGTATATTTCACTACCGTTCATGAACAGTCTCAATCAAACCGCCAGACTTCTCCAGGTTCCGCTAAAGAACTCCATTTCTTACCGGTTGTAGATGTGTCTACCACTCTCATTACGTCTGCCTTTAATGTGGAAGTCTGAACTACAACAAGGAAACAACTGAATGTAAACAAAAATTAAATACTTTTTATTTTTAAGAATATTATAAAATTATTCAACGATATTGTGTACAATACTGAATTCTATCGGACTGGTACTCAGCAGTTAAGACTCCGCATTTACCCAAATAGTATAACAGTGAAGCTAACCAAACAACCCGGACAAACTGCAACATACTATTTATCCATGGTTTATAAAATTAAAAAAATATATGATCATGAACCAACTATTGGATTAAATTGCTTTTCAGTCAAATTCTTTAAATCGTCCATCGAAATTCGGATAAATTGTGCTATCCGGTAACTATTCCACATATATATATATATCTGCTTATTCGTACTACAACTATTTAGGTTCTAAAATTATACCTAAAATACTATTGTTATTCAAAAAAAGGAAGATGTGTTTCGTCCTTAAACAATATTACATACGCCTGTACTGCTGGCAATAATAGCACATATTGCTATTACAATTTAACAAGCTTCTCCGTGGCCGAATGGTTAACGACGTTGCGTTGTAAACCTTCGCCTCTCGCCGCTGCGAGTTCGAATCCCGCTGGGAGCTCGACTTGTAAGAGAGGAAATGTCGATTCTTACGGATGGCGGGAGGTGTACAGTACTGGTTCTACCCAGGAAAAGCCTCCTCAAACAAAATATCGACCGTCATATATAATCTTACATGTGTTGAAAATGACGTAAAACACCAACAAAAAAGTACAAACAAAAAAAAACTATATCTAACAGTTGCCGTCATAGTTCATGTCACTATAAAGATATATATCGAAAGTAGGCATAAAAGACGAACTGGAAATATAGCTTTCACGGAACATAGTAAACCAAAAACAGCCATTAAAACAAACAACAATTACAATATTAATAAAAAGCAAGGTATTAGATATCACGCAAACGGAATGAGAATAGGGCTACCGCCTTGAAACGGTAAGTAGCAAAAAGCCGTTGGGGGATTTAAACCAGATTCTAGGGTGCACCAAACTTCACTGTTAACATATTGTCGTTCCAATGAAACGAAACAGTGTAAATAAAGTAATCCCCGCCAGGCTAAAACACAGAGCATCATTAAAGGGCAATATAAGTATAACGCATAGCTGATCATGTATATATGAATAAAACAGGCCTAGAAAGCACTGAATGGCTTAGAAGGAGCCAGATCAACAAGAGAAGCAGTAAGAGCTTTTCTAAACTACTCATAATATCTTAGACTATCAAGTTCGCTCAAATGAAGCCAGCGAGGTGAAAAATGGCTACATCCCGGGAGCATAAGGAAAACTGTAAACCAAATCTGTGATCAAGAACTATTATACACTAGCTAATTTTTAGAAATGATCTTTAAATCCCACACTATCATATCCGTTCAAATGAAGTTTAAGAGGTAACAAATGAACCATCTGTAATGTTCCATGTTTTTATAAAGAGCAGAGTTATAAAGCCGCTAGTCTTTAATCCTGACACGACTCCTTCATTTATAGTCCCTTTCTTATTTTCCAAACGCAAAACGAAACCTGCTTTCACTCTATGAATGACTCCGCATAACCAACTGAAATACGTGTAACTGATATTCTATCGAAAGTTGCTTTTTATTTTATTTTCTTGACTTTGTACTCCGGCGCTTCTATCATCCATATGCTAAAAGGACTTAAAAGATATATGTTGAAAGTTCTGAAGAGATAACTACATACGGAAGAACCATTGGACATATTGTGACAGTTGCTTTTATTAGGAATAAGTATTATGGCATTGACTATGAAGCGTGTTGAAATGTATTGCATAAAGTTGACCCACTACAAGCGTCGTTAGTTTGTATATAAATATATAAATATATAAATATAGAGAAGTAAACTTATACAAACTCGTATAAGCTTCTCATTGTCACTGACCCGTACACGTCAAATGCCGATTTAATTCCTGGGAAGTTGCTACTGTAACAGGGATTGACGAGTCCCATCTACAGACGTTCATTTTGATATTGGAAAGAAGCAAAGGGCGAAGAGATAATGGCATAGTGTTTGTATGTAATAAACAAGGCCAGAACCAATGGCACACTCATGTTTCCGGATTTCTGCTTTTTTTTCTTTATTTCCTTTTTTTCTACATTTTTACTGATTCGTGCGCATATTTCACTCAGTGGTTGTGTCAGATATACATTATTATTCGTTTCTGCAACATTGCTTTACCATTGCCCTATTAACTTGGAAATTCGTCATCATTTATCGAAATTGGCAGATTGTATGAGAGTTTCAGAGTGATGAAGACAGGGTTACACGATATTTGACCAAATATGTGGGGCCAACACTTTGTCGCCTCCCCCAACGCCCCACCCCCATCCTCCCCTGTTCTTATCCTATGGCTCACGCTCTAGTGTCCAACCTTGAGGATTCTCCGTGGGGTTATATGTGTCGGAGGGACTTTAAACCTTCGAATCACACACAAACACACACACACACACACACACACACACGTCGTCGTCCGTCTGTCACACTTTAACTTGTAACCTTACCTTCACACACATCTTACTCCAACGAATTTCGTTACACATGTCCAAAACCTGTTTCGTTTTGGGAAAGTTATGCCCACTTATAAAATAATGACATCTCGGTCGTAATTCGTTTTATAGGAACTTCAATTGACTTGTGTAAACATCTATAATACTAGGACCCTTCATACAAAAGAATAAAAAATAAAATAAAAAAGTGAAATGCAGCCAAATTTAATACTATCTGTACACACAGTCAATAAAAGCGCGCCCCTACAAACATTCCAACCATGTACACTTTTCTTGTGACCACTCCAGTCACCAAACTAGTATATCATTTCCTGTCCCTGTATCTTTTTGATATTATGTTTTCAGCGGTTAAAGTCCCGGTCATACTGTTACAAACCAAAGGTTTCCAGGAACATATCCTTTCCTGTTTTCGTTTTCGCAATGGGAAACCCTTCAGTAGGGAACTCTTTACAGAAGTTATTCACCTCCCCGTAGTACTTATAATTTGTTTTTGTTTGCATTTCAAATCTGTACCGAATTGTATCAAAATGTGCACAACTTTTAAAACTGATTCATCAAATGCATACTATACGTCATTTAAAAAAAAATGCAACTGCTCTCGTATTTTACATCTATGTAATCCTAGCCTCACGTCTCCCTCACCTTCCACTCTTTCTATCTACATCTCACGTACCCTACCCCGTTGTATTAAGTCATATTTGGTGTACTATGCCTAATGTTGTTGTTTCATGTATTCCATATATGTTGTAACCTGAGCGATAAATAATGATTATGTTATGTTACTACGATCCTTCACAGATAAAGAACAGACCCCTGTAAAATATTGATCCCGTGCATTTCATTTTGTTATGTCTCAAATTTGCATACGACATGGCAGCGTCATTGCGGGGGCGACGGTCTCAAATTTTCATACGATATAGCAGGTCTCACACCTCAATCAATGTTATTATTAACAAAGCGCTCGATTCAGGTATGTTTTTGCTTAATAATTTTCTTCATATTTAACTTTTTGTTTCAGTAAATCGCGCATATCCATATCTTACAGTGGGCATTTTCCACCACCGCAAACGGGTATTTCGATTCATATAGACTTTCTTAGATTAGCCTTCCCAAAAATTTGGAAATGAAAGAAAGCGTACATGATCGTGAACATTTGGAAGGGCTGGATGTCTCAGAAAGTACTGGATGAATCGAAATACCGGTTGCGGCAGAGGAAATATCTCATTCTGTTGAAGGATATGCACTTTCTGGAAAAAAAATGTTAAATATTAAGTTATTAAGCAAACACATACCTGAATCGAGCGCTTTGTTGACACTTTTTTGCCGTGAACTCGATAAAAGTGGCCAGAGGTTCAAACGTCTTTCCCCTGCATACGATTTAACGGGAATGCAATTTAAACGGACCTTATAAACGGCTTGCACGTAAATGACGTCAGTTAATTACCGGTTATTCACGTCACTTACTTCCTTTGATAAAACAATTGCGCCTGTACCTTTAAAATTCAAGCCATTATCTCGCAATAAGTGTTACATGTAAGCGGAAATCTGGCAAGTATCCAATAACGCCAGCTGGGTCATACAAGTGCACTGATAGAATGTGTCGAATTCGGTCATCAATTAATGCAGGCCATCTGAATGAGAGCATGGTACATGCAGGGGACCGCTGTATTAACACGCAAGGAAAGAAAGTGTTATCCAAATGCATTACAAAGTGAAAATATGCATTACAAAACGTTACACCCTATATGAGCTCGCCAGTATAAATTCAGAAATGATCATGAGTAATGGCAATATACAACTGTATATGCTTACGTTACGAGACAAAACACAAATCTTCAAAAATCTGATTAATTTGAAAGCATCGTGAATAGGAAGTATGGCGGAATACTTGTTAACATCGGATCATTAAGCTATTGCAAACTAATAAAGAAAATGACTTAAAGGGAAGGAAAAATTCAGTATTTTTCGGAACATGAACAATTACATACCGCTCATTATAATTTTTTGGCCGGAAGAGAATGTATAGGCTTGCGCATGCGCAATTAAAAGAACATAACAATAGCTGATCTAGCTTACAAAACAGCTTCTCCTGCTCTTCACAGCGTGCACGTCGCGGAGAGGGCACTGGTGACACTCATGGTGTTTGTATGGGGGTACGCATTGCCAGCCCTGTACAACATTACTGGTGTGGTAAATCACTATATTCGCGTATAGTGACTAACACACTGGTACTTCTGAACTGGTTTGTCTCGGTTCAGGAGCCTGAGTGTCACTTGACTGATAGTGAAGAAGTCCCCTGCGCCCCCGTCAAGGCAGCCATCATCTGATCAGATGAACTCGCTTGGAAGCTTGAAGACAGAAGTCCGCGGGCCGGAGCCGAGATCCACCAACACAGAGTAGATGTATCAACGTAGCAGTAACTAGTCAGTAATAGTTAGAGATCGACGCCGAGGCCTACATTCGACCGTAGTCAACCAGCTGAAGTGGGGGTACCATCCACACAGTTTGCAGCGCAGGGGCCATATGTGACGGGTGTGGCCCCAAACACAAGGACCCCGACCACTAGCGGCTGTAGGACAACACACTAGCGGATGTAGCTTCACCACCGTAGCGGATGCAGGCCACCTCGACCACCAGACCACCACTTCACCGCCACAGCGACAACTACACAGAGCAGCAGCGACACAAAACTACACACCTACAAGAGAAACGACGACACAGCAACACAGCAGCACCAGATCAACCAACACACTCATCTAGAACAGACCAGACTCTATTGTGCCCACAGCGCCAGGGTTCTCCTGGCGTTTTAGTTGGCGGATGGTCTACAAACCTTAGAATTAACAACAACACAAGCTTACAAAACAGTGGGTTCCTCCAAATAACTCTGGCTAATAACGAGTATTAGCCCGTATTATTGACGTCACTTACTTCCGGAGTATCACCCCGCAAATAACCTGTGCGGGAAGATATAGATTGCACTACATGTGTCATATCAGGTGGTACAAAAACGACGTAACACTATAGTATACGCCTTTCCAATAAGTAGGCCACTTATCGATTTATCTCCCCTGACAAGTTGCGTGACGTCATAACAAGGACACATTTTCAACACGCTGTGTAATGTTGTGTTGTCGCACGTTGCATGGTGGCTTATACATACATTGCCGATTTTCTGAACAGTTACAGGTAAGAAGCAAGCATTGGATATTATTTTATTTTACCAGTGTCACTTATTTTTGGCAATTTGTTATAGATATATTACCCAACAGAACGTTTTTTGGGACGATTGAGTTGAATGGGCATGGCATTTCTAAAGTTCTTTTATTTGGCGATTCGACTGGGTGTATTTTTATTGAGAAACTCGGAATATTTGCGAGCTTCATGTTTCAACGAAAAAAGGATGTTAATATTTAGATTATATTTATATAATTTTTGAAGTGTTTATCGATAAACATGACAAGCGAAGATATCCGTTTACTGCCCAGAGCTTTTTCAGTTACCCCACCCACCAGATACTTTCTACGCCCCTGCATCCACACACTTTGTACTACATGTAGGTTACATGCTGGACAGTAGTTTAAATATGCATTTATAACTGGAAACATGTATTAAGTATCAAAATATGAAATAAACGGTATTTTTTTGTTTCAGTGAATAGAATACATCTCTGGATAGGACAAATCATCAATGGCAAGTGCAGAGAAGCTCCAAATGGGACAGTCTCAAAACTGAACAGTGTTCCATGTCTTTGTATGTAGAGATTATTTAACTGCTGGGATCGATTATAGGGAAATCATTCACGAGGATATGTACTGTCAATGGCAGTCAATGTTCACATAATGTAAATATATATTTGTATAAATGATATAGTTCAAAGTTGTTCAGCTTCAAAATAGTTACAAAATCAAAGTACCGAAGGTACTGAGAGCATGGTGAACTATGATTTGTGCATCTATGTAATGGAAGGTTTCTTTCCAATCACGCATGACATGGATGGACTGTAAATGTGTCCGCTCTTCTTAATAATAATACATCATTGCATGTAATAATACATCAATGCACTGTTTAATGTATCTGGAAGTAAGGCGATTAAAACAAGATAAGGTAAGGTATATACAGGAATAAAGAAGGGAACAAAAGGAATGATTGGTTATAATTAATCTCCGAAACGTTTCATCATATCTGAACCATATCTTCACAGGTGTTAAAGGGTATCAAAAAACATCACCTGTCATCACCTGTTAAAGTTTGAGTCATTAGAAATGAATATAGCGTCAAAAAGGTCAAGACAGCTAATTTTGCTAATTCAAGGGGAGGTAATTTATAGACCCTTTGGCCGACATAGCTGAATTAAAATAGGAAACAACCTTTCATTTATATCGACCTACTATGCAAGTATGATTAAAATCAAATGAACACGAGTGTAGTCTGAAAGACAGCCATACCCCCCGCTGCACAAAGATTTATAATATACAAATTTAAACGTGGAAAGTCACTGAAAAGTGACAAATTCTCCCTGAAGTTTCCTTGTTCCAAAAAGTGTGACCTTCAACTAAAAGAACATATGTTTTGCACACAACTTGTAGTAGAGACATACATACTACACATATACAAAACATAACTTATACATCTTTGTGCTCATTTGATTTTAATTTCACAACTCGGAGTATCCCTGGTCTCGGGATACCGTTGTTATTTATTCTCACAACTCGAAATACCACTGGTCTCGGGATACCGTTGTAGTTCATTCTCACAACTCGGGAGTACCACTGTTCTCGGGATACTGTTGTGATTTAATCTCACAACTCGGAGTGAACATGATGTTCATACACAATTATTTTGTTGTTATATTTTTCAACCATGTATGTGAACATGACGTGAAGGCCCGGGCCTTTTGGCCTAATAGGTAGCTACGCTACTGAGAATTTCACGATTCATATCCCTAATTGTAATTTTTACGTGGATTTGTTTTTAAGTCGACAAATCGTTTGTTGACAATAATCACCAAAGTCACAGTAAATTCCGTTTACTACCTTAGGCCTAAACAAGAAAGTGTTTTGTTTCCTGTCACCCAACCGAATCGCCGTATTTACCCCCGACACAACAACATTTTATCCCTTCACTTTTCTCTTGCTTTGTTTTGTTTTTAATCATATTTGTGTTTTGGCCTTAACCGAATATAATTCAATCAGTTTGGCATGTAATTTGAAGATTGTAATAAAAGGTAACATATTTGTGTTTAGATCTGCTCTTGTTTTTGTAATGTATATCTCTCAATGCTACAGTCATACGTTCGAGTCCCACTTGTTCCACGTTTGCACATTGAATAATGTTTGACAGATACTCACTAACGCGCGGCAGGACTGTGGTTCTACGAGTTTGTTTCAAAACAAATGAGGTCTACCTCTACCAAATTGACGCATAGATAAAAGTCGTAAAAATCTTTAAAAAATCCCCCCCACTCTCCACACACTCACACACAATTTGTTTTCCGACTTAAGTCTTAAAGGGAGTACATCAGGCTTTTTATGGGGGTCTAAGTGTCCGATTTAAAATTGACAAATATTAATATTTTTTATTCTACATGACCAAAACATAATGAGCCTACAAAATCTTTTATTTGCAAAGAAATTCATTTTGCACAGTTATACATGCTATCCTAGGTGACGCACCAGGGTTAATTTCAGCACGTTACGTGCGATTCCACCATAGCTGAAACTTCAGACATTAACAAAATGGTTCTAGCTTCACATTTTGATTGATAGTGTTTTATATCGTGAACTGGAACAATTTTATAATTTAATATGTTTCTAGAAAGATCCTGATGTACCCCTTTTAAGACCATTGGGCATGAATTAAACAAACTTTTTTTACATAAAAAAAATATAATTAGAATAAAAAAATTGAGTCCTCCTCAGATTCGAACACATCCCGCTCCCTTTATAATTGTTTGGGACTGCCGCTCTCCCGACTGAGCTAACCATCCTTTACAAATTTTCGTGAACTATTCTAAAACCGGAGTGTCCGAATAGACCAGAAGTCTAAAAATAGTCACTCGGGATCAAATGAGGTCATATATACCTAGTCAGATCTTGTTGATTTGCATTCGGTCTCGCCGACACGATTGGCACAAGTATTCAGGATTATTTTACTACCGAATCAGTTATTTTAACTCATAGCAAGGGAGGTAAAAACTTAAGAATATTACACAGCGTACTACAAAGTAAACTAAAAATCTTATTCCGGAGAATGGGCAGAAACAACTTTTTACAAAGGATAGTAGCTAATGCGATAACCATTACTGACCAAACCTATTAAATATTATATGAAGACTATAAAGGCCATGTATATTTCTTAAATATATAAATCCAAGAAAGATGGAAGATATGAGTTTGATGGTGTTGCAAGAGAAATAAATTATAAAATTAACTGGTTACAAATCTCAATACACTATCCCAGGAGAACAATACAGCGTATGAATACATTTTACGCAAGATCACATGATGATCACGTGATGATGATTGATTGATCTATTTATAGAACGCACAGCATAGATGAAATAGCTACATAAACATATATATCTTAAAACATGTATCGAGGAAATTATTTGAAATTTCTAAATGACATTACCTTATTTGTATCAGCACTAGAAAAGAAGAAACACCTGTTAAAATATGGGTCTTCTTTTTCAGGCAATGCGTCGATTCATCAGTGAGGCTGTAGTTAGGATAGTGAAAAAACATGGTTACTAAATCTTGGTGAACACCATGCTAAAAATCATGTTATAAATACTCTTACAAATGCAATAATTCTTTATGGTAATAGGAGGGATATATTATCTGAAGTAAAATGTTTCATTTTTCTTTTTGAAACTGCAAGAGCCAGATGTTTACTATTTTGCAATTGCTTTAAGCTTATGGTTCTCTACCAAGTTTGTTCAAATGGTGACCCAGGTGTCAAATTTGGCCCCGCCCCGGGTTCACAGTTTTACATAGACTTATATAGGAAAAAAAATAAAAAATACTTTTTCTAAAGTTTGTATATAAAGATTTTGCATTTTTTACATAGACTTATATAGGGAAAACAAATAAAAGCTTCTTCTAAATTGAAAGCATGGAGTTATGGGTTTAAATTTAGGTGGAGGGTGTTGTTGTGTTTTGCACTTGTACAAAGGTATTGAAAGAAATTTAATGATAAAATCCCTTGATATAAGAGCAATATTAGCTTGTAGCACATCCACAGGCCATCTTCCTCTCTTGTTCTTTATTATTATTAATGATCGCTAACCCCTGGTCTATCAGTTGCGAGAGGACACTTTTTTCATTGCAAAGATCCTCAGGTGATCGATTCAGGGCCATCAACTTGAAGTCTAGTTTGCTTGTCACGATACATAAATTGTTTTCTATGTGAAATGTACGATGGCCCATTTGGCTCACATTTACTTCACTTCTATTTCCTGACTTCCGCATTCCGCATTCCGCATTTCGTAGTATGTTTTGCCAGCGCTATATATCACTAGCGGACCCAGAGTGGTGTATAAACTCAGAGTGGATCACTAGCGGATACAGAGGGAAGTCAGTAGGGGCCGGACTGAGATTTTCTAAATATATAATATATATTATATTATATTAAGCCCTCCCCACACACACACCACCACCACCACATCCCACAACCGTGAAAAATCGCAAATAATAATAATAATAATAATAATAATATTACTAGATCCACTACTACTACTACTACTACTACTACTACCACTACTACAACTACTAATAATAATAATGCTACTACTACTACTACTACTACTACTACTACTACTACTAATAATAATAATAATAATAATAATAATGCTACTACTACTACTACTACTACTACTAGATATATTACTACTACTACTATTACTACTACTACAACTAATGCTACTACTACTCCTACTAGATCTACTACTACTACTACTACTGCTACTACTACTACTGATGCTACTACTACTACTACTACTACTTCTACTACTACTACTAATAATAATAATAATGCTACTACTACTACTACTACTAGATCTACTACTACTACTACTACTACTGCCAATGCTACTACTACTACTACTACTACTACTACTACCACTACTACTACTACTACTACTACTACTACTACTATTACTACAACTACGAATGCTACTACTAATGCTACTACTACTACTACTACTACTACTACTACTACTGCAACTACTATTACCACAGGCGTAGCTACTATCATGCCATATAGGCCTATAAGTCTATTTGAAAAAGGAAAAAAAAGAAAAGTGCAATAAAGCTGAAGCCGGAGGGGGTCGGTGGTTACGGGTCAACATTTGTTTCATATTTTATTTTACAGTGTAAGTAATTCAAATTTGCTAAAAAATAATTCTTCAAATACCATACAAGTGTTCTGTCAGATATACACCAAAAACGCACCATTACATAACTAAGTTAAAACAAACGAATGGGGAGCATACCCCCGGACCCGGCTAGTTTGTCGGGCATATATATGCATTTCAGGTCAGCTACGCCCCTGATTACTACTACTACTTCTACCACTACTACAACTACTACTAATAATAATGCTACTACTACTACTACTACTACTACTACAAGATCTACTACTACTACTACTACTACTACTACTACTACTTCTACTACTACTACTACTACTACTTCTACTACTACTACTACTACTAATAATAATAATAGTAATAATGCTACTACTACTAATTCTACTACTATTACTAATAATAATAATAGTGATAATAAATAATAATGTATGCGTGCACGTGCATGTATGTGTTGAGGGGTTGCACACGTTTTCACAATAACAAAAAACAACATGTTTTTTCAAAAAGAATTCAGGATGGTGTATCTAGGTGTGTCCAGGGGAAGTCCGGAGGGCGTCCAAACTTTACATACCTTAAAATCCGGCCAGTACTCCGCATGGGCTTCCCTCTGTATCCGCTAGTGATATACATCACTCACACACATAATCTGAATTCCGCATTCCGGATTCTGCATTCCGAATTCCGCATTCCGCATTCCGAATTCCGCATTCCGCATTCCGAATTCCGAATTCCGCATTTAGAAGTAGGTAGTAAGATAATAATAATAATAATAATAATAATAATTTATGCGTGCACGTGTTTGTATGTTTGTTGTGAAATCTCAGTGTTACTGTTAAAGATGCAATTACTTCTCACATTTTATATTTAATAATCATGTAATATAAAAGTGTATGTATAAAAGTGTATGAATATTGCCAGTGACCACGATTGATGTATTTTTATATAAACCCCATAACATTAAGTTAAATTCCCTATCACCTGAGTATCCGTGTATACTTTGTATAAATACACCATAAACGTATATACTATTATACCCTATAAATATACACTAACTGAGTATCTGTTTTTCCTTTGTATAAACTCATACTATAAACTTCAATATAAAATATAAGCTTTTCAAAAATACTCTTATTTATTATTAGTACCAATATGAAAGAAAAAAAACTTTTTTCGTTTTCGTTTTTTTTTTTCATTCTCTCTGAGGCGAAGCCATTACCTTCTCTTAAAATATAAGTGATACGAATTATATCCGAAAGTTAAAAATAACATAATTAAAAAAGCAAAACATTTTTAAACTCGAGTTTGATAGATGTGATCCCAGGATACACATACGCGGATCCAGTATTTTACCTCGAGGCGTGGGGAGAGAGTCTAACTTAGACCAAATGTTTAACAATAAAAACCAAACATTTGCGACTTTTCACAGGTTTGGGGTGTGGTGGTGGTGTGGGGGGCTTAATATAATATGTATTATATAATTTAGAAAATCTCAGTCAGTCCAGCCCATACGGGGTTCTCTCTGGATCCGGTAGTGATCCACTCTGAGTTTATACACCATCCTGGATCCACTAGAGATATATGGAATTGAATTGGGTTTTAAGGCGCACCAACACATAAAGGTTATATGGCGCCTAACAGGCATGAACATGCCAGGCTCATCCTCCATGTACATCGAGATAAAATATGGAGAATGGGCCTAGGACCTTCTCACCCTGAACTGCAGATTTGCTGCAAATTTTATTGTAGACACTCCATTTACGTTGGAGCCACGTTTATTGTTTTTCTGCCACTGCTCTTAGTGATGTGAGCGAGATGGCACCTGAAACATTGCAGGGGTCATGATGAAGACCTTTAATGAGCATGAATAAAAAATGACAAAATGAATATGAATGGGGGTGGGGGAGGGGCGTCCTAACCATCTGCAGGTGACGGTGCGTTTTCAGGTGTTGTATTCTACCCCGGCAACCACACGGGGACCACTAGTGATATATAGCGCTGTGATATATAGTGCTGGCAAACATTACTACGAAATACGGAATGCGGAATTTGGAATGCGGAATTCGGAATACAGAATGCGGAAGTCAAGAAATAGAAGTGAAGTAAATGTGAGCCAAATGGGCCATCGTAAAAATGCGTATTTCCGTCTGAAGTTTCTTTTGTATATATTTTTTTAAAGTCACCGGATACTTTCCGTGCTCTACGAAGACACATACTTGATGACATTGCCTTGATACATGATTGAAGTAAAACATGGCGGGGGCAACATACTTACCTTTGATCTAACTGACAACATCGGGTCAGCGTTGGCGTTGAAATGAAAACACTCTTGAAGTGTCATTGATCATGCGGTAAGTCTGGTCTGACCGTGATGTACTGTAGTTCCTTTGATGTACTGTAGTTCATTTGATGATGCCGCTCATCCTTTCCATGAAGTAGCCATAGTGTTTGAGTCGCCAAATATCAGGTTAAGGAGCGACATCGAGGTATCGAAGAAGAAGAAGATCACCATAATTATCATTTATTTGCTATACAGCTTCTGGTTTTGGTAATGCAGAGGATTAAAGTTTTTGGGGTAATTGGACAACAATCTTGGTTCTTTTTGTTAAAATGTACATGTTATCTTGGTAGGGGCACCTCTCGTCCAGGTAAGAAAAGTAGAATAATCGCTCAGAAATCAGTAGTGTAGGATATCTAGAGCCTATAACATATTTATTTTAACTAAGTGTAGATTCAGCTTCCTTCCCTGATAAGCTAGGCAAACGACGTTTATAAAAACTATCCTTTCCTACTCTTATCTTTCCTACTCTTTCCTACTCTTCTTCTCTCTTCTCTCTTCTCTCCTCTAATGGTGTGCTGGTAGTAACTGTAAACTGATCAAAATAGTATATAACTATATAAACACTATTAGGGATAGCACTTGGTGCAGAGTTTATAACGCTGTCGGCAACCATTCTAGCTCAATTCTTCTTTTTTCAGATTATACAACTTTAATAAAATACTGTCACACGCATGGAAATATAAATTGTCTACTGGGAGACAGATTCATAAATGCTTATAGCTTACTTCTGAATCCCATTCCTGATTGTATATTTAGTTATGTATTTCATGTAAATGTATAATGCAGAATGTATATACTATTTGTGCATAAAATATGTTTAAACTAAACTAACATATATACATATTTCTGAGGAAATTCATTAAAAGGATTGATGCACTGTTTTCAAACAAGGTTTATTTTAAATGGCTCTGAAAAACTTGAAAATAGCTAAAAGAATTATCAAAATGCCATGCAAAAATAAAGGAGATATGACCTATTGAAAATGTTCAAGGAACATACATGGAGGCGGCCGTCTTGGAACGATGACGTCATCGCGCCTTTTTACCATATATGGCATATTGACAAAACACATATTTTAAAGCAAAGACAATCACTGCAAATCGATTAAAAATAAATATACATATGTAAAATGTATAAATTGTATGCTTATTTTTCATTTGCAGTGATTTTCATTCCTTTAAAAGACATTGTATCAATATGCCATATATGGTAAACAGGTGCGATGACGTCATCGTTCCAAAATGGCGGCCTCCATTTATGTTTCTTTACACATTTTCAATAGGTCATATCTCCTTTATTTTTCATGCCATTTTGATAATTCGTTAAGCTTTTTTCAAATTATTCAGAGCCCTTTAAAATAAACCTTGTTTGAAAATGGTGCATAAACCCCTACAACCATCAAAACCATGTTTTGTGTCTATTTATCCTTATAATATTTGTTTGTTTTGAATGCGTGTTTTGGGATGACTGTATACCTAATTGTGTTCATGCATGCTTGTGTATAAAATTAATGTTGTAAGTTTACGTTTTTATTTAAAGGGACTGGATGCGATCTGGAGGAATGGTGGATTATCAAACTATAATTTAAAAGATTATAACACAAATCGGCCTCATTTTCCATCCGGTTTAAATGCTGTCATGCATTATGGTTTTTCGTAAACGTGGCGGGTTATTAGCCAGTGAGCATTGGACCTACAATGGAGACGTTATCAACGTAGTGAATGATTTTAACTATTTAGGGAATGTTTTCAATTATATAAACAGTGACGTCTTTTTGTATGACTTTAGAATTAGAGTTTTAGATGCATTTAAACAAAATTGGTGTGGTACCTTAAACAACAGTTCTGTGTTAACATTGTACAAAGATATTAAAACTAGTTTGGAATATGAAACATATTTAGATATTTTGCCAAGAAGTTTACGTCTATATTTTACTAGACTTAGACTATCTGTGCATCCACTCAGAATACAGACTGGTAGATATGCCAACAATAGAACACTTCGTGAAGAAAGATATTGCCTAATTTGTAATAGTTTAGATATAGAAGATGAATTTCATTTTGTATGTATTTGTCCTTGTTATATTGATATTAGAAAGAAATACTTAAAACGTTGTTATTACAAACGTCCTTCTGTTTTCAAATATTTTGAGTTACTGAAATCACATGACAAGATAGAAATAATAAAACTTTCTTTATATGATAAAGAATCAATTATATTAAGAAACGCATTATTAACTATTGAAAGGTAGTTACTTAGTTCAACCTCCTACTATTATTTACTATACTACATAATAATAATAATAATAATAATGAAATGATAAATTATACCATTTGTATATATTTCACCATTGAAATCACATGACAAAAAATAATAAAACTTCCGTTATATTTTAAAGAATCAATTGTATTAAGAAATGCTTTATTAACTATTGAAAGGTAGTTACTTAGTTCAACCTCCTACTCTTATTTACTATACTATATAATAATAATAATAACAATAATAATGAAATGATTAATTATACCATTTGTATATATTTCACCATTTACTTGTATATATACGTTGACATCATATATGCTAATATGTATGTATTGTAGACGATGTACTTTGTACAAGTCTGCATAAAAAGTCTGTCTGTCTGTCTGTCTGCTGTCACAGAAACAAAAGGCATGGTGGATTCCATCATGTTTTATAGAAAGCAGATCATTGTTACGGGAACTGTAGTTTGTCAAGTGTGCAATGTTTGGAGGTTTCTTTTATATATTGTTTTGGAATTGTAATCTTCAGTTAGGTCATACCGTTCACGGACTACAAAGGTGAGAAAATAGACAGAGTTTGGTCCGGATACTTGTCGAGTTCCGTAAGTTATACCGTGAAAGGTAACCTACTAAAGGTCTCACACCTCTGTTATCTCCCCTGAAAGCTCACGGTCCTAGAGACAAAAGGAAAACAGAAAATAATTCTATTTTTTCTCAATTTTAGGCAATTTTAATTTAAAAAATAGGTTTTTCTTTGCTTTAGCATACATTTGCAGTGTAAAAGACAGATGATACAGAAAATCCCAAGTTGATATGAGGTTTCATTCAAATTTCAGAATTGTTTGACCGAAGCACCGCATATTCAGCTAGATAGTGTATGAATTTTGTATTTTCCATAGGGTTCACAAAACATGAGCGAGAAAAAAAAAAAACCTGGCTAACTTATGTATTTTATTGTTTTAAATTACTGGTCTTGGCTATACTGAAGATATTAAACCAACAACAATGTCTACTGCCCCGCTTTGAAGCTCAGATGTTGCAAAAGGCTGTACAGTAACCCTATGGGAAAATTAATTGAGGTGTGAGACCTGAAGGTGGAGCAAATTCAGAGAGAAAATGCGGAGTTGAGTAGTTTATCATGTTTAAAACATAACATGTTTATGCTTACGACGCCTGTTTTTGGGAGAGACTCCGAACCACTTCCTTTGTAAAGGTTTTCAGTGGAAATAAGTTTTGTTGCTCTGGTTATTATTGTACGAGCAGTCACGTTTTTTATTGTGCTGAACACATATTTTTTATACTGTGTGCAGTTATCGAACAGTATATCACCGAATTGTAAAATATGTATAATAAAGGATGTATTAATAGTTTTAAGGACACCCTGTCATGCTTTCGGTTGAATATATTCAATATGGTTGTGCCAAAATTAATAATTTGACAGGAAAATTCAGAGGTGTTTATGGTCATCAACTGAATCTCTTCGTATTCCACGCAACGTCAGTTGTATCAACCACCATCCGATATTTATATATAACCAAATGAAAACTGGTGAATTTGCAACAGAGACCGGATTATCATCTGCAATGATAGATCATCTGCAAATAGACCATTTTTTTGCGATTTTTGTTGTTGTATTTTTGGTATAAAAATGTATCGTTTACGAATAATTTGTGTTGTTGTTGTTTGTTTGTTTGTTCATAGTTTTATGAATTGTTCCTCTGCTTCCTTTATGAACAATTAGAATATCATGTAAGGCGGATAATGTAGCTTAAAGTTTTCCGGCCATGTTTTGTTTCATGAACATGTTTATGCTTATTTAAATCGAATCAAGACACAGCAATATATATTTACAATTCACGCATTGCAAGATCTGTGAAAAGCGAGAATAAAATTTTATTTGATGACGTAGAACACTTTAAACAGGTAAATTAATCCACAGGTAAATGTATTAACTAATTATTTGGCAATAGTTGTGCAGCTAAACACTTCAGATTTACCTCATTTCCCCGTGCAGTCACGTAGTGGTAAAAGTAGTATATACCAGTAGGAACGCCACGGACCTATAACATATCAGTTCTGTTCGCATTTTAACTCCGCGAACATGGACTATTTCTTTGTATTTTACGGACTATTTTACGAATTTTCAATTAAAACAGACGCCATTTTTTTACACCCGAAATTGTGCGCGCTGCGTCGGCGAGCACTACGGGAACCTATGGAGTCTAACAACACGCGTAAAGTGTTTCATACCGTAGATTATGTAAAAACTAATACCTTACCGGACGAAATAACGTCCCATTATGTGTCAACACGATGCAGTGTTGGTGACAGGTCACCGTGACATAACTTGACACGTGAAACTGACATGTTGGTCAAATTGGATTTGGGATTACTGTCTGCTGCTAGAGGTCCATGATCAAGGTATTTGTTTTGTCATTAAAATGTGTTTGTTAATAAACAGTACACACCACTTTAGATCGTACATATTTAGACATTAGCCAAATATAGTGCCTAAAAAAGTGGCGTATACTGTTTAATAGAAAGTTCATATTTTTTGTGTACTCCGATCTTTCCAGTAACTGGATGTACTGTAAACTGTAGAACGTTTCGTGGAATAAAACAGTTTACTAGTAGAAATGCTATCAATGTCCCCCGCACCCCCGCCCACCCAAGTAGGGTAGATGTGGAAGGAAAGGGGGTGGGTAGATGGAGCTTGAATACCGAAAACAAGGAGGGGGTAAGGAAACTAGAAACCCCCTCCACCCCCACCCCTCAGATGCATGAATGTAAATTGTTAGCGTTGTCTCTTTATCGTTATGTTATTCCCATTTTCTCGCACATTCGTGAATACATACCCGATACAACTACCATTGAAACAATGTAAACAGCCACTGACAGGTCAGATTCATATTTATGTACAGTAACATAGATCTACATACACATATGTGTACATATATATCCATGACAGTAAGTAGAGTTTTGAGTTTTCCTTTATAAATATGTTACATTATGTATAACAAAGGATAAACTCTGTCTGTTTGATCATTGACATTGGATTGATGTTGTTTTTCAGAGAGGCCTCAAATGTGAATCGTGCCCTTGAGCAATTCTAAGTGAATTGATACTGACGACTTCAGAATGTCAAGCCGAGTTAAATGCCATTGGATCATTTTGAGGTGGGAGCCCGTTTAAAAAATGTTTACACTTGTGTAGTTCTTTAAATGGAGCTTGTGTTATGCTTGCACGGTGCTGTTCAAAGTTACAGTAAAAACTGTTTTCGGTGATAATGCAGCGTGATTGTCATATGAGCTCGTGTAAACTACATGTACTGGATACATGCGAAAACAAGTTGTGTTAAAGGGACACTAGGCAATTATTTTTTTTTAAACTTCTGGAGTTTCGGTCAATTTTTCTGCATACTTTGCATTAGGGATCATTAATAGTATTTATTAGAATAGTTCAGAACTGTTGATAACAGTGCACCTATAATATAGTTAAGTATTTGATAGAATAACGAAGACAAAATGAAACACTTTTATTTAATTTTTAATGCAAGCAGGTTTAAATTTAAAATGTTACCAGGTTAACAAATGGAGATGCTAATGTTAATGCTTGATAAATACTTCAAGAGTGCCGTGTGTCCCTTTAACATGAACTAATTACAATATTATTATGGTCTATGTGATGGGTCCCCAATTTATTAAAGGGACACAGAGCAAATTGTTCAATATTGTGTCTGTTTTACACATTTTCACATCAGAACAGACCACACATCTACAAAAGTGTCTTCTCAACTGCCCTATTTAATCGTGTTTTATTACTAAAACTAGCGGCATCACCAGGTTTTGAGATAGAAAATAAATAGTTGTATATTAATGTTTTCTCCCCATGTAAAATGACCTTACTAAGTCATTAAAGTAAAATATTCTATCAACAAAACGTGTAAAATTTAACAATTTTAGATTTTTGGCAAGAGTTGTATTTTATTCCCCTTCTAGTAAAAATGGCTTATAGAGCATTGCACCATCTGTCAGATTTAACTTTCCTTATAATAGATTCTTGCTGTAGTACTGTTGGGTGAAAAATACATTAAAATTGATCTGTAATCATGTCAGGTCAATCATATACTCGTATGATACACACTATAATATGTATTGACCCTTTATTTGATGTGCCATTTACTCAGTTTTGGTCAAGGGACGTTTATAGCATATCGGCTTTGAATCCAGTGAACACGGATTCAAGTCTTACTGGCGCTACTGGTTTACTTCGATGTATCCTGCTAGCCCATTGTGTCAAACTGTCCCATTCCCCTTAACATGCCCTAGCTCCCCCTAGCAACACCTGATTCAAATTGAATACTGTACGCGACTTATTTTTACTTTTTATTTTCTTTCAGGCTGCACGTCATGTGGAAGAAGACTCCATGTACACCACTGGCCAGAGTCAATGCTGAAGTTTATGTTCGCTTAATTATTTGCTTAATAAAGTATACATATGAACTAAAATATTGTCTTTATAAATATGTCTTCCACCACAAAGTGGTAGGTGAGACAGATTATATTTGGCTTTTCCGTTCGTCCGTCACAAATCTTGTCTGCGCTATTTGTTGGATTTTTACGAAACTTTGTGTAAGAAGCATCAGTATGTGCATATCAAATATTGAAGGTCAAGTGCGCCGTGACCCAATAATGATCATGAAAACCCTTGTCTGCACTGTGCACTTCCCCAGAAGCAAATCTCATCAAAATTCATGGTTTGAGTGCATTTGGTGAGAGAATGATGCCTTTTGATTTTGATGTCATTAGGTCAAAGATCATTGTCACCGTAACATGATAATGTAAAATGTTGTAAACTGTAAGTCAAATATCATGAACTTAATGGCTGGATTGCTTCTGGCGAGAGGGTGATCCTTTTGATTGTGAGTGGGTCAACGGTCAAGGTCACAGACCGGATAATGTCCGTAATGAGACTCTTTTTTACTTTCTCTAAAGCTAATTTCATAAAACGTCATACTTTGACTGCCTTTGGTGAATAATCCCTGTTTATTTTGAAGTCAGTAGTTGAAAGGTCCGTTACCATGACCGGAAAATGAAAAGTCTTGTCCACACAGTTTTTCCTTTTACCTAAAGCAAATTTCATAAAACTTCATTGGTGGACAGTGGAAAGAGGATGATCCGTTTGATTTTTAGGTCAAAAGTCAAGTTCCTGCTGACATCCATTATCAAACATTTATAAACAAGGAATAAGCATATGGTACAACACACATGTTATAATATAACTATATATGCCCTATAAAGATAACAGACCCGCACTTTTCGGATTCACGCGTACAGTGTTTCACAACACCATAAACCATTGACACAATTTCATGTCCACATATTTATGTTATGCAATCTTCGAGTTTACACAAAATCATGTTTGTTACTGACAGTAGCATGTCTGTTACTCGTCAGTCATTATTTCATTTTCCGATATACAGAGGAGAGCTGTATCAATATGATTTTGTTTTTATTCTCGCTTCTAAAATGACGAAATAAATCGATTTAAATAAAAGGCGCATTCTCAGCAATACACAACGTATTGTGTGTACGTTGGTGGGGAAGCCGACGGGGTTGGAGGGATACAGTCATACTACCGTAATGTTGCTCTCATAAATACTGTGAACATACTACATCAATAATATAACAACAACTGAACAATGCTGAAATCGACACGTACATGCTTTTTTTCTTTCTAAAATGATGAAATCAATCGAATTTGATTAAAACTGCGCATTCGCAGCTTAATCAATACGGTATAGAAGGTGGTGGGGGTGGCATGAGGGGCGGGTTGCAGGGATACTACCGTAATGGTGTCCTTGAAAAAGACTGCGAACATTCTACTCTAATAATTTATTAAATACAGAACAATGTTGAAATCAATATATCTCTTAAAAAGGATTTCACAATTTCATGGTTTTATATCCCGCGTGTACATTAACTTCGAAAGGCGATTGTTCATATTTTAGCGAACACGGTGTACTTTGTTAATTTTGGGGAAAAAAAAGTACTTTTTTCTGATTGACTTTAAATTTTGATTTTTAATAGTAGACATGTCAATGAACACTTTCATGAAAAAAAATTCATTCTCGTTGTTAAAACTTCATTTTTTTGCAATTTTTTCGGATTCAAAAAATTAGCACTGCAATATATATTTTTACCATACTCATTTCCTTTCCCGACGTACCGTTGCAATTTGGTTTGTTAAAACCTATTCCGAGCACTCCGGCATAAACCAAAAACATGTATAGATCAGAAATTTAATCTGGAATGCTTGGATACATACATTTGAAATATATGTATTGAAATAATAGAATTATTTCATTTCTTGTGTACCCAGTCGCGTCTGTAAATGTATATGCGTTATGCCGTCTTTGAGTCCGTGGGTCATGTTAGTTAATTTTGGGGGAAAAAAAGTACTTGTCTCCGATTTCATTAAAATTTTGCATATGGACAGAGGAAAGATTTATCTATGCGTACATGCATTTGTTTTTATTCTCGCTTCTAAAATGACGAAATAAATCGATTTTGATTTAAAAGCGCATTGTTGGCAATTTAAACCTTAAAACAACCTAAATTCATCCCTTTGAAAAATACCTTTAACTATTAATGGGAATTACACGAAGTGTACACCAATTATGTTCGACCAATGTAGTTTATGAATATTATTACTTTAACAACGATCTGTGATTGTGTTTTGTCATAATCACAGTTTATAAATAAGAGGTGAATAAATCTGACCAGTGACAATTTTCCCGATAATGTCATTTTCTTATCGATTTTATCACGTGACCTTGTTTGATAAATATTACTACGCCATAGGGCTGGCGTTCCTACTATCATAATCATAATCTTTATTGTTTCATATATCAAATACTTCATGTACGTCATGCAAATGATATGTATTTGTACATACAACTTAGAAGCGGTTTTAAATATAATTATGTTTCTCTCCGGGACTATCAAGAAATGTTCATATGTTGTTTAAGAGTTAACTTTGTTAATTGATAATACTGCAAAAAAGGTGGCAATTCATCTTTATTGTAATTGGGATGCATGTTCAATACCGCGCTATTAAACTCTTATCAGTGATGTTTGTGTAACTGTTATTTTTATACAGGTTTGTGAAAACCAAGGAAGGCTATTTCACGCGCCAATAATCAATGCTGTGCGGATTTCTTTCAATAGCATTCATATTTGACTTTCGCGGCTAGAGATTGATACAGGAGTGGGTATTATAGTGACGTTCACAAATCCATAGTGACGTTCACAAATCCGATATCGTATGTTATCATCTTACATGCATATAAGTAGTTTGGGCTTGATGCGTTTTACTTAGAATTAGAATATCTACAGCTTTCGTACTAATACAACAAATCGGGAATAATATTGGTTACTTAAGTTTGCTCTTGGACTTTTTAAAATTTATTTTGGTAAGTGGTGTATATATTATTAATGTATATGTTTGGATATAATTGTTTTTATTTTATGCTTATCGGTGAAATAGTAGATTTTAGCAATGAAATAAAAGTGGTATTTCATACGTGTGAAATACAGAGTTTTATTTTTTCACTGCTGGAACTACTTCTTTTTTCAATATCAAAAACTTAATTTTTTTGTTTGTTTAGAAAATAACTGTATATATCATTCGACTGTAAATGGTCTAAGAAAATGATCTCTAATTTTTAAAACTGATCAAGTATTTAAGAATTGTTGTCATTTACAGAGAAAAATGTCAGTTGGTCATTTTTTTTTTTTTCAAAAACTATTTTTTTCCGAAAGTTGCTATAAAAGTTGTATCATTGAATTGGAAATAACTTAACTCAGAAAATGAGTCGTAGATTATTGAAATCGGTTAAGTAGTTTAGAAGTTATGGGGAATTAAAAACAGCAATTTTATCATAGCCAATGACGTCGTCAATTTTTTATTTATTTGTCTGCATATTTTTATTTATTTTTCATTACTCTTTGATTATAAAGCATAAAATAAAATTAAAATGTGTTGTTTTGTCGTGAATAAAAGATTTTATTTCATCGAGAAGTGTGAAAACTTCAATATTTTCACGAATGAGAAGCATTCGTGAAAATATTGAAGGATTCGTGAAAATATTGAAGTTTTCACACTTCTCGATGAAATAAAATCTGTTATTCACGACAAAACAACAAATATCCTCTATTTATTTGCAAATACTTTCTCGTGTTTGTTTTTAGAATTTGATGTAATTATGAAAACTGTCATAATAAAACTATTCTTTACAGCATTTGAATTTGTAAAGGTATTACTCATTAATCGTTTGGCGTAATTTGTGCATGTTTATGTGTATAGTTTCCCGGCATGTATATTCTCCGATAGATCACTGATGCTGAACTTAAAAAATCACTATGAAAGTTTATTAATTGACATAGTTTTTAAAATAAGAATATGCCCCAAGTATCGATAGCTAGTAACATATTTAACTACGCTAAACGTAACACAATTGTTGTCGCTCGACGTAAAATAGTGATTAAAAGCTATCGTCGTTAAAGGTAACAAGAAAAGTATAACGCATGCGTTATAATTATGTAGACGATTTTTAATAATGGGTTAGTTTGTGGAGGCTTTGTTCAAGTCACATACCTGTACTCGTCGATATGGAGATGACAGGCAGGTAAAGTGAAGAATTAAAAGATACTGTATGAATACAGATAAGTTTTTATTTGGTCTTAAGTATACATTATTATACATGTTAAAGGGAACATATTCAAGTATTTTCAATTAAACGATTTTCACCTGAGCGATTACAAAGGGAATTCCAGTGACCATGCTACAATATAATATAAAAGTCATATTTACTTAACAAATTTACAAGTGATTATCATATGGGCCTTATTTATGTTCATGTTTTAGTTATATTCAGGCTCAAAACCGCTTCGGAGTTGCCGTTAAGGCAATCAACTTTGCATTTTAAATGAATTACAAGTGATCTTATAGAAAATATTTCATTTCTTTACTTCATTATAATACTCTAATATAAATGGGTGCCAAAACGTCTAGAGTAAAAATTAAAATAGATGCCGAAATGTCAGTTGGTCATTTTTTTTCTTTTCAAAAACTATTTTTTTCCGAAAGTTGCTATAAAAGTTGTATCATTGAATTGGAAATAACTTAACTCAGAAAATGAGTCGTAGATTATTGAAATCGGTTAAGTAGTTTAGAAGTTATGGGGAATTAAAAACAGCAATTTTATCATAGCCAATGACGTCGTCAATTTTTTATTTATTTGTCTGCATATTTTTATTTATTTTTCATTACTCTTTGATTATAAAGCATAAAATAAAATTAAAATGTGTTGTTTTGTCGTGAATAAAAGATTTTATTTCATCGAGAAGTGTGAAAACTTCAATATTTTCACGAATGAGAAGCATTCGTGAAAATATTGAAGGATTCGTGAAAATATTGAAGTTTTCACACTTCTCGATGAAATAAAATCTGTTATTCACGACAAAACAACAAATATCCTCTATTTATTTGCAAATACTTTCTCGTGCTTGTTTTTAGAATTTGATGTAATTATGAAAACTGTCATAATAAAACTATTCTTTACAGCATTTGAATTTGTAAAGGTATTACTCATTAATCGTTTGGCGTAATTTGTGCATGTTTATGTGTATAGTTTCCCGGCATGTATATTCTCCGATAGATCACTGATGCTGAACTTAAAAAATCACTATGAAAGTTTATTAATTGACATAGTTTTTAAAATAAGAATATGCCCCAAGTATCGATAGCTAGTAACATATTTAACTACGCTAAACGTAACACAATTGTTGTCGCTCGACGTAAAATAGTGATTAAAAGCTATCGTCGTTAAAGGTAACAAGAAAAGTATAACGCATGCGTTATAATTATGTAGACGATTTTTAATAATGGGTTAGTTTGTGGAGGCTTTGTTCAAGTCACATACCTGTACTCGTCGATATGGAGATGACAGGCAGGTAAAGTGAAGAATTAAAAGATACTGTATGAATACAGATAAGTTTTTATTTGGTCTTAAGTATACATTATTATACATGTTAAAGGGAACATATTCAAGTATTTTCAATTAAACGATTTTCACCTGAGCGATTACAAAGGGAATTCCAGTGACCATGCTACAATATAATATAAAAGTCATATTTACTTAACAAATTTACAAGTGATTATCATATGGGCCTTATTTATGTTCATGTTTTAGTTATATTCAGGCTCAAAACCGCTTCGGAGTTGCCGTTAAGGCAATCAACTTTGCATTTTAAATGAATTACAAGTGATCTTATAGAAAATATTTCATTTCTTTACTTCATTATAATACTCTAATATAAATGGGTGCCAAAACGTCTAGAGTAAAAATTAAAATAGATGCCGAAATGTCAGTTGGTCATTTTTTTTCTTTTCAAAAACTTTTTTTTTCCGAAAGTTGCTATAAAAGTTGTATCATCGAATTGGAAATAACTTAACTCAGAAAATGAGTCGTAGATTATTGAAATCGGTTAAGTAGTTTAGAAGTTATGGGGAATTAAAAACAGCAATTTTATCATAGCCAATGACGTCGTCAATTTTTTATTTATTTGTCTGCATATTTTTATTTATTTTTCATTACTCTTTGATTATAAAGCATAAAATAAAATTAAAATGTGTTGTTTTGTCGTGAATAAAAGATTTTATTTCATCGAGAAGTGTGAAAACTTCAATATTTTCACGAATGAGAAGCATTCGTGAAAATATTGAAGGATTCGTGAAAATATTGAAGTTTTCACACTTCTCGATGAAATAAAATCTGTTATTCACGACAAAACAACAAATATCCTCTATTTATTTGCAAATACTTTCTCGTGCTTGTTTTTAGAATTTGATGTAATTATGAAAACTGTCATAATAAAACTATTCTTTACAGCATTTGAATTTGTAAAGGTATTACTCATTAATCGTTTGGCGTAATTTGTGCATGTTTATGTGTATAGTTTCCCGGCATGTATATTCTCCGATAGATCACTGATGCTGAACTTAAAAAATCACTATGAAAGTTTATTAATTGACATAGTTTTTAAAATAAGAATATGCCCCAAGTATCGATAGCTAGTAACATATTTAACTACGCTAAACGTAACACAATTGTTGTCGCTCGACGTAAAATAGTGATTAAAAGCTATCGTCGTTAAAGGTAACAAGAAAAGTATAACGCATGCGTTATAATTATGTAGACGATTTTTAATAATGGGTTAGTTTGTGGAGGCTTTGTTCAAGTCACATACCTGTACTCGTCGATATGGAGATGACAGGCAGGTAAAGTGAAGAATTAAAAGATACTGTATGAATACAGATAAGTTTTTATTTGGTCTTAAGTATACATTATTATACATGTTAAAGGGAACATATTCAAGTATTTTCAATTAAACGATTTTCACCTGAGCGATTACAAAGGGAATTCCAGTGACCATGCTACAATATAATATAAAAGTCATATTTACTTAACAAATTTACAAGTGATTATCATATGGGCCTTATTTATGTTCATGTTTTAGTTATATTCAGGCTCAAAACCGCTTCGGAGTTGCCGTTAAGGCAATCAACTTTGCATTTTAAATGAATTACAAGTGATCTTATAGAAAATATTTCATTTCTTTACTTCATTATAATACTCTAATATAAATGGGTGCCAAAACGTCTAGAGTAAAAATTAAAATAGATGCCGAAATGTCAGTTGGTCATTTTTTTTCTTTTCAAAAACTATTTTTTTCCGAAAGTTGCTATAAAAGTTGTATCATTGAATTGGAAATAACTTAACTCAGAAAATGAGTCGTAGATTATTGAAATCGGTTAAGTAGTTTAGAAGTTATGGGGAATTAAAAACAGCAATTTTATCATAGCCAATGACGTCGTCAATTTTTTATTTATTTGTCTGCATATTTTTATTTATTTTTCATTACTCTTTGATTATAAAGCATAAAATAAAATTAAAATGTGTTGTTTTGTCGTGAATAAAAGATTTTATTTCATCGAGAAGTGTGAAAACTTCAATATTTTCACGAATGAGAAGCATTCGTGAAAATATTGAAGGATTCGTGAAAATATTGAAGTTTTCACACTTCTCGATGAAATAAAATCTGTTATTCACGACAAAACAACAAATATCCTCTATTTATTTGCAAATACTTTCTCGTGCTTGTTTTTAGAATTTGATGTAATTATGAAAACTGTCATAATAAAACTATTCTTTACAGCATTTGAATTTGTAAAGGTATTACTCATTAATCGTTTGGCGTAATTTGTGCATGTTTATGTGTATAGTTTCCCGGCATGTATAATCTCCGATAGATCACTGATGCTGAACTTAAAAAAATCACTATGAAAGTTTATTAATTGACATAGTTTTTAAAATAAGAATATGCCCCAAGTATCGATAGCTAGTAACATATTTAACTACGCTAAACGTAACACAATTGTTGTCGCTCGACGTAAAATAGAGATTAAAGCTATCGTCGTTAAAGGTAACAAGAAAAGTATAACGCATGCGTTATAATTATGTAGACGATTTTTAATAATGGGTTAGTTTGTGGAGGCTTTGTTCAAGTCACATACCTGTACTCGTCGATATGGAGATGACAGGCAGGTAAAGTGAAGAATTAAAAGATACTGTATGAATACAGATAAGTTTTTATTTGGTCTTAAGTATACATTATTATCATGTTAAAGGGGAACATATCAAAGTATTTTCAATTAAACGATTTTCACCTGAGCGATGACAAAGGGGAATTCCAGTGACCCTGGCTACAATATAATATAAAAGTCATATTTACTTAACAAATTTACAAGTGATTATCATATTGGCCTTATTTATGTTCATGTTTTAGTTATATTCAGGCTCAAAAACCGCTTCGGAGTTGCCGTTAAGGCATAATCAACTTTGCATTTTAAATGAATTACAAGTGATCTTATAGAAAATATTTTCATTTCTTTACTTCATTATAATACTCTAATATAAATGGGTGCCAAAACGTCTAGAGTAAAAATTAAAATAGATGCCGAAATGTCAGTTGGTCATTTTTTATCTTTTCAAAAACTTTTTTTTTCCGAAAGTTGCTATAAAAGTTGTATCATCGAATTGGAAATAACTTAACTCAGAAAATGAGGTCGTAGATATATTGAAATCGGTTAAGTAGTTTAGAAGTTATGGGGAATTAAAAACAGAAATTTTATCATAGACAATGACGTCGTCAATTTTTTATTTATTTGTCTGCATATTTTTTATTTATTTTTCATTACTCTTTGATTATAAAGCATAAAATAAATATTAAAATGTGTTGTTTTGTCGTGAATAAAAGATTTTATTTCATCGAGAAGTGTGAAAACTTCAATATTTTCACGAATGAGAAGCATTCGTGAAATATTGAAGGATTCGTGAAAATATTGAAGTTTTCACACTTCTCGATGAAATAAAATCTGTTATTCACCGACAAAACAACAAATATCCTCTATTTATTTGCAAATACTTTCTCGGTGCTTGTTTTTTAGAATTTGATGTGTAATTATGAAAACTGTTCATAAATAAAACTATTCTTTACAGCATTTGAATTTGTAAAGGTATTACTCATTAATCGTTTGGCGTAATTTGTGCATGTTTATGTGTATAGTTTCCCGGCATGTATATTCTCCGATAGATTCACTGATGCTGAACTTAAAAAATCACTATGAAAGTTTATTAATTGACATAGTTTTTAAAATAAGAATATGCCGCCAAGTATCGATAGCTAGTAACATATTTAACTACGCTTAAACGTAACACAATTGTTGTCGCTCGACGTAAAATAGTGATTAAAAGCTATCGTCGTTAAGAAGGTAACAAGAAAAGTATAACGCATGCGTTATAATTATGTAGACGATTTTTTTAATAATGGGTTAGTTTGTGGAGTGCTTTGTTCAAGTCACATACCCTGTACTCGTCGATATGGAGATGACAGGCAGGTAAAGTGAAGAATTAAAAGATACTGTATGAATACAGATAAGTTTTTATTTGGCTCTTAAGTAACATTATTATACATTGTTATAGGGAACATATTCATGTATTTTCAATTAAACGATTTTCACGCTGAGCGAATTACAAAGGGAATTCAGTGACCATGCTACAATATAATATAAAAAGTCATATTTACTTAACAAATTTTACAAGTGATTATCATAGGGCCTTATTTATGTTCATGTTTTAGTTATATTCAGGCTCAAAACCGCTTCGGAGTTGCCGTTAAGGCAATCACTTTGCATTTTAAATGAATTACAAGTGATCTTATAGAAAATATTTCATTTCTTTACTTCATTATAATACTCTAATATAAATGGGTGCCAAAACGTCTAGAGTAAAAAATTAAAATAGAGTGCCGAAATGTAGTTGGTCATTTTTTTTTCTTTTCAAAAACTATTTTTTTCCGAAAGTTGCTATAAAAGTTGTATCATTGAATTGGAAATAAACTTAACTCAGAAAATGAGTCGTAGATTATTGAAATCGGTTAAGTAGTTTAGAAGTTATGGGGAATTAAAAACAGCAATTTTATCATAGCCAATGACGTCGTCAATTTTTTATTTATTTGTCTGCTATATTTTTATTTATTTTTCATTTACTCTTTGATTATAAAGCATAAAATAAAATTAAAATGTGTTGTTTTGGTCGTGAATAAAAGATTTTATTTCATCGAGAAGTGTGAAAACTTCAATATTTTCACGAATGAGAAGCATTCGTGAAAATATTGAAGATTCGTGAAAATATTGAAAGTTTTCACACTTCTCGATGAAATAAAATCTGTATTCACGACAAAACCACAAATATCCTCTATTTATTTGCAAATACTTTCTCGTGCTTGTTTTTAGAATTTGATGTAATTATGAAAACTGTCATAATAAAACTATTCTTTACAGCATTTGAAATTGTAAAGGTATTACTCATTAATCGTTTGGCGTAATTTGTGCATGTTTATGTGTATAGTTTCCCGGCATGTATTATTCTCCGATAGATCACTGATGCTGAAACTTAAAAAATCACTATGAAAGTTTATTAATTGACATAGTTTTTAAAATAAGAATATGCCCAAAGTATCGATAGCTAGTAACATATTTAACTACGCTAAACGTAACACAATTGTTTGTCGCTCGACGTAAAATAGTGATTAAAAGCTTATCGTCGTTAAGGTAACAAGAAAAGTATACACGCATTGCGTTATAATATGTAGACGATTTTTAATAATGGGTTAGTTTGTGGAGGCTTTGTTCAAGTCACATACCTGTACTCGTCGATATGGAGATGATATGAATACAGATAAGTTTTTATTTGGTCTTAAGTATACATTATTATACATGTTAAAGGGAACATATTCAAGTATTTTCAATTAAACGATTTTCACCTGAGCGATTACAAAGGGAATTCCAGTGACCATGCTACATTATAATATAAAAGTCATATTTACTTAACAAATTTACAAGTGATTATCATATGGGCCTTATTTATGTTCATGTTTTAGTTATATTCAGGCTCAAAACCGCTTCGGAGTTGCCGTTAAGGCAATCAACTTTGCATTTTAAATGAATTACAAGTGATCTTATAGAAAATATTTCATTTCTTTACTTCATTATAATACTCTAATATAAATGGGGTGCCAAAAAGTCTAGAGTAAAAATTAAAATAGATGCCGAAATGGTTTGATGCCGAACGTCTAAGTGCCGATTCGTCTAGGTGTCGAAATGGTTTGGTGCCGAAACGTTCTGACTCGATCTTGATCACACAGACGCAAAAACTTGAGAATTGTCTGCATTTTTAATAAGCAGTTTTCATGTACTGATCATTGGGACCCTGCTTTAATTGGACTAATATACTATATACACAATAGTTTCGTCTAGAAAATGAAAATCAAACTGTCATTTAATTATGATACTTGATAAATAATCAAGACGCTAATGTCAGTGCTTGGTAAACACTTGAAGATTGCCGTATGTCCCGTTAAAAACATTCAGTGTGGAGTCGCCCAATATGAAATTGAAGGAACATAATGCCATCATGAAGTATTTGATATATCAAACACTGAAATGTTGATTCCATTGAAGCTTAAAAAATGGAGGTTCCATTTGATTTTTCATTATTCTACCATATGTTAGGAAAAGAAACGCGACACGGAAATTTCCGCTATATATTGTATGTACAATATGCTGCTGTTAATCGAATGGTACATGGCTACTTAGATCTTTCCTTTCGGAAAAAAGATAAAACAACACGTAACATAGCAAAATAGTATTCCTGCAAAGTTTCATTATTGACA